>JABXWE010034759.1:0-35295 GCA_014611495.1 Limonius californicus
TACTCAGCAACAGCGTGAGAATTCTCGTCTGCCCAAACTTAATTATTCTACATATGAATGGTACCGTTATTCGTAAAAGCAGATTCATCGGTCAATAAAATATTGACATAAAAGTTTGGATTTTCTGTAATCTTCCTCAGTATGAATCTAGGAAGCACTATTCTGGAAACATAATAAGAATTATTAAGGGCTTGTACCCGCTGGATATGGTACGGGCTACTAGTTATACAATAAACAAATAATAATATCGAAAATTTTGTTTTCCGTAGCAAATGATATGCTTAGTATTGTAATATTTTAATGGAACTACAAAACCACTTCTATCTCGGAAACACTTGGTTTGCGGTTGATCAGACTTTTTTATTTGGTTTGATGACTACTATAAGTGGGTAAATTACACGACCTTTTATAAAAATCCTTGATTTGAGCGATATTACACTTGAAATGAATTCCGTATTAATCAACCAAGGTAAAACCTTGGTCCGCATAAAATACTTTTAAGCTTGAAGTGTACAGGGTGCCAATTAGAAAACGTACAATGTGTTATATCTCTGGAAGTAAAATAGATATTAGACTTTTCGAGAACACGTTTCTACAACATGGAGGGGAATCATCATGACTGATAAGGTAATCTTCCTCATTCAACCCCTGAGGCTCTAGGCACTCCAACAAACAAAAAAGAGCTTTTCAGTGACGCATTACAGAGTGGATGTTACCATTTTAAACTTTTTTATTGGCGTACCTAGAACTTAAGGGGTTGAATGGGAAATGTTACCTTACAAGTGTTAGGCAGTGGTTTTTGCCTACTGTGAATATTACTTAAATGTACGCTAAACAAATAAATATTTAGAAAATTATTCGTAGCTCATAACAACATCTGTTAAGTAGTTACTACGCTAAAGACACAAGCTAACGCTAACTACCAACAACACTGTTTTTTGTACACTAACCTGCTCGACATTTTACATCATACTGCCCCTGTTTCCTCGTAAAATTACCAAGATATACCTCCACGGTTGAGTGAACTTCGTTACCCTCCCGCTTAAACCTTCTAAAGCCATTCTTAATAGCGTTTGTGAATCTACTAACTGATTGCCGTGCGATTATCCTCTAAGATGAGGCAAGGTGCGAATTTAGTGTTACCACTTATGTGATTATATTTAGCTAAGGATGGGCTACAATGGTAATATCAGTTAATATAAGCCGTGGTGTAGCTGGCGAGGTTATGGTTTATATCCCAGGAAGTGTTATTTGTGTTTATCCGAATGGTGGCGTGTTGTTCACTTGTTATTATATGTGGTTTACAAACACTGAGTCCTGTTATAGTTATTATACAAGATTGGTATGTCCATGTAAACGTAGCGTAGTAAATATAAGTAGCTGTATGAGTAGATAATGTGTGTGACATAGTTAATCATTATTTACCTAGCAATTATTCGGGAGGTAGTCAGCTGGCAGAGATGGCATCGAAAATGCGCCAAGATGGCATCGACTGACTTTTACGCGAGGGATGTACACTAATTATATTTTACTCTTTGAATACCGGGATAAGAGGTACGACCCTTCCCACCGCTGCGATTCCTGTGCATAACAGAGAGACTGACTGGTTTCATCTGAAGGATTGGTGCACTAGAATATATATGCATAATGGTAGTAATTAATCTATGATTACGAGTGGCTACTGCCATAGCGACTAGCCAGCAGTCGACCTTCCGTATCTTGTTCTAATCCTAATCCAGGCGTAGGAGGCTGGAGGACCCCCGGTGAGTAGAACTGCCCAATATTTATTGGCAGATCAGTAAGTCTGTGTTTTATTATCTGTTGCATGTCACCTGCCTATTGCCGCCAGAGAGTTCAGATCGTATCCGCTGTTTGTTTGCCCAGGAACTGTATAAATGAAATGCAGAAGCGGTGCAACGGTATTTATATTTAAAATTCAGGAGCTTTTATAAGCCCCCTGGGTCAACCCTAACATGAGTCATCATTATTTCCATTTTACTTCCAGAGATATAACATATTGTACGTTTCCCAATTGACACCCTGTATGTAGAACACATTAAAAGAAATGCGATTGAAGGCATAGTTTTACTAATTCCCTTGAACGTATTTTTCTTAGACCATTGAACTTTATTTAGTTTCATAAAGAATTTAATTTTTGAAAGGGTTAGAACAATAGATAGTGTTATTGATTAAGACTGACAAAAAGGATTATTTAGCACACAATAGGCACATTAAGAGCGAAGGTTAGATTGGCATCGGCCACTTCGTCAACCATTAATGCCCGAACTGGGTTCTCTAATGAAAAACTAATTCAGGAATACAATACAGCACGCTTGAACGATCTTTCCTTTCATATAAGCTCCATTAAATTATATCCACACCATTTGAAAAGACAAATATGCTAGGAAAGCCTAAAATAGCCGTTGATTACTGTAAATGCTTTTTTTAGACCCGCTTCTGATTTATGAGAGTCAATCTTAAAAAACAAACCACAGCTTGCATAAATACACATAACACCATGAGTAAATACACATTAATATTAATAGTGTTCCCAAAATACTTTAGTAAAATTTTTTATTCTGCCAAGCAATGGAAGATATACAGAATTTTCAATGTACCATCGAATAATTTTAACTTAATAATAAATTAAACAATGTATCATAAAATCACCTCCTCGGGTAATAAATGAAACAAGTTGGTTTAGTGTAAAATTATTAAAAAATGTTGTGGCAATGCAAATCCTTAAAATATTTCTTGGGAATTTAATTTATTTGGATATTTGCGTATTGTATTAATACTTGTATTTATGATTGTATCTAAATGTCTGTTTACAGAGTCATACTTAGGTAGTTTGTAGTTTGACAATACAGATCATCGTGACACAAACACTAAATTGCTAAGAAGGTTTTTCTAAGTATAAGGAGTTGCCTATGGGGTATTCAATGCAACGCTTTCAGCAATGTACTCTAAAAGTAATAACCAACAACATGCATGATAATTGAATTTATGTCTACAAGAGTCTCCACTCTTAATTTAGTTTCCAGTTGCATTTACATTCTTGCATAGTGTACTCGTTACAAATAACGAAGCAGAAATTATTTAAGTGTATATGAAAAGATGAAAATGAAATCGAAAGAGGCTGTAAAAAGAAGGACAAGTAGAGCGTTCTTGGTTTACACCTGAACACGTTATATAGGTTGTTCCATAACGTGAGGTCACTACTTCACCTACGTGCAGGAGAGGCGAAAAGAAGTCGAAAGTAAAGAGTGGTCATTTTCATTTTCTGTAAACTGACTATTAAAGAAGTTACGGTCTGTTTTAGTTAAATACTGAAGCCGCCGAAACAATAAGTTATATTAAGTAACATTTGATACAAACTGTCTACGTTACTATGGAAATGATATTATTTACTTGTATGTCAAACAGTAAAGCACCTTAAAGTTGATTTCTCTGCTTGCTTTTCCAAGGAGTGCACCATTACGTGCGTGAGCACGGAACTTTCCCGAAACCGTCGACTGAGCATCCAATACAGCAAGTACTAGACAATGAGGAGTTCATACTGCCAGAAATTGATAATATCCCACTACCTCTGTCCGTTGTATATCTGCACAAGTTAATGTACCACGAATGCAAGTTTGGAGAACGTTAAAACGTCATGGTTTATATCTCATATCCAGCCTTTTCAAGCCCTCGTATCTACAGATTTCACTAGTCGTATGGAATTTTGCCGCTGATTCGTTCAAAATTGAAACCTACGTAATAGAATTTTATTCACGGATGAGGCAACATTTACAAGCAACGGATTACTGAACAGAAAGAACAGCCACTCTTGGAATTTGGAGAATCCATCCGAAATCACAGTAACAAATTATCAATAGGAGTTTTCAGTGAATATCGGGTGTGGAATTATTGATAATATGTTCATTGGCCCATTCGCTTTTGAGAACCATTTAACCGCCGACAGATATTTAAATTTTCTAGAAGATAATTTGGGAGGATTGTTAAATGATATCCCTCTGGCGATCAGACGCGGTAAGTGGTACCAGCACAATGGTGCCCCTGCGCACTTTGCGTTACATACATGCAAGACAATTTTTGAATCAACGGTTTGAAGGAAGTGTAATTGGTAGAGGAAAACAGCACATCTGGCCCCCAAGATCACCGGACTTAACTAGTTTAGATTACTATTTGTGGAGCCATATGATAGATAAGGTATACTAAAGACTATCAGAGACTGTTGAAGAACTTAGGAGACGCATTTTTGAGGCAGCAGATCTAATTCGGAATAATAATGATATGTTACGTAGGGCAACCAGATCTCTCTTAAGAAGAGCCAGAATGTGTCTCACCAGCATCGGTAGCCATTTTGAACAATCTTTATAGTGAATTTAAACTAAAATAAAAATAAATATTTGCTTTCCTGAAATTGTAATTATTTAATAAATAATAATTTAACACAGAATATTTGGTCTATAGATTACGTACACGAAGTACCTCGTGTCGTGGGACACCCTGTATCTCAAAATTTTCAAATTCGTTACTACATGGTCAGGCTAAGCGAAGATATAGAGATTCTGACAGAACACGTTTGTTGGTTGGACATATTTATATATACACATGGCATTGTGCAAAAAATAATTTCTATTGAATGTGCAGATGTGATGAAGACTGTGAAATGTGCAAGGAAAACGTTTTATCAACCATTTTGAAGCAATACAACATAAGCAGCGTTAATGCTTCAATGCCAGGAAACGGAGTTAATCAACATGGTATAGTGTCCGAGTATCTTAATGACCAAGATGTTATTATCATCGTCAAAAATAAAAATTTTCAATAAGAAAACGAAATGAAACAACACAACAGTGTGCTTTCCATTTCCGCAGAAGATAACGTTTTAACTGGATTTTCCTTGGTTGGGCTAGTATTTAAGTATCAAGTGTTTTCCAGTTTAAACAGGTGTGAAACCCTTGCTGAGGCGGCCGTGGGGTAGAGGTTAGCACATCAGACTTCTACGGTGAAGCTTCTCGGTTCAATTGCCAGTACCGGAACATCGGATTTTTAACTGCCGTTCTCCTTGCAAGGCAGTGGCAAACCAGCGAGGTATTCTGTATAGTAAATCTTCTCTGGCGTAGAAGTGTTTACACTTCCCGTGGTTCGGAGCCCACGTTAAGCTGTAGGTCCTCTATGTCTGGGGCACCCTAAACGCGCAACACAGGCATAGCAGAGAAGATCGCTACGTCTCGTAAGAGATACGCACTCTAAGAAGAAGAAGAAACACTTTCTGAACAAGAAACTTTGTTAATGAGTACTTTACAAAATAAATAATTGTTTATTTTTAAGTAATGTAAGTATATCTGTACCTACTTGTAAATAAACATTTCTGAATTACTGTACATTCATTTTTGCGGTATATAAACAGTTTTGACAACTAGCACATGTTGCAGTGTTCCATGTATCGATTACCCTACAGGCTGTCCCATCTCGATTGCATAATATTTTGCCAAAGTATTATTGGGTGAACAAGAATCAAAACAATCCGAACAAACTTATATTCGCAAATGCAAAGTTTCGGAGATGAAAACTAATTTTTTTACCACAGGATATGTACCGACCTAAGTGCATGTATGTTAGATGTATTTTAATTAGAAGTCTTTCATATTTGCAGTCATGCCCCCGATTACATATTCTGTGGAACAGTTAGCAAATATGGTTTTTCTTTATGGTTCAGCCGATGGAAATTCGTTGTTAGCATCATGCATACGTTTACCGTACCATCAAATGTTTGCAAGGGTAGTCTAACGTTTTTGAAAGGCGGGAAGCGTAAAAGTGAAAGAAACCAGAGAAAGACCTGTGTAACTAGAAGAAGCAAATTTGAGGAGAGTTGAAGATCCAATAATCAGTTCAACACGAATTTCCGCCATGGAAAATGCTAGCAAAAGCACTATTTTCCGAATTCTTAAAGAACAGTATCTGCATACCTTCCATAATCAGCCGGTGCATGCTTTAGAAGAAGGCAATGATAACAGAGAAAATTTTGGTCGTTGGGCAACACTTCAAGAGCAAGTATACGTTCATCTCCCGACGAATGTTTTATTTACCGAAAAAGGCATTTTCACCCGAAACGGGATTTTTAATCACCACAATGCATGTGTAATGGTGAAAATCCCCATGCAATAGTTGCGGCACGTCATCAAAAGCGTTTTTCTATCAACGTTTGGGCTGGAGTTATGGGAGATCAACTGCTAGGACCCATTTTCCTTCCAAACAGGCTAACAAGAGTTGCACAGCTTCAATTCATACGCTACAAATTGGAACCAATATTTGCTAGCATGCCGTTATAAACACGTCTAAATTCTTATTTTATGCATGATGGTGCAACCGCACATTATTTTGTAGAAGTAAGACACTACTAAAGCGAAACATTCGGAATAGCTGGATTGGGCCAGGTGGTCCTGTGCCATGGCTACCTCGTTCTCAAGATCTAACTCCTTTAGATTGTTGCTTATGAGGTTATCTAAAACAATTGGTTTACTCTGAACCGATTCAAGATCTAGATAAAATTATAAATGACATTAAAAATGGTGCTAATCAAGTCAGACAAGTTCCAGGGATTTGTGAACGAACACGGAGCTCTCTAGGAGAAGAATTCGTGCACGCGCTGAAGCAAATGGTAGCCACATCGAAATTTGTTTGTAACAGTTTCTTTTAGTTAGTCGTGTATTACTTCTAAACTTTTTCAATCAGTGTTTACATCCGAAACTATGCAATGTCTAATATAAGTTTGTTAGGACTTTTCTGCTTGTTTATGACCCGCGAATACCCTAGTGAGGTATTATGCAATCAAGGTAGGATACCCTGTATATAGCGAATTTATTTCACGGTCCCTTGGCGCTTCCATGTAGGGAAGTTCGACTGTCATTCATGGAAGAGAAATTTAGATGTCTCAACATTCTCAGCTGCCATTTAGGTTCTAACAACTAAATCGGAAAGTTTCTTTTTTGTAAATGTTGCAAAAGGTTTGTTTTGAACATTGAATAAAATATACGAGTGAAGTGTCAAGAAAAGGATTGACGTCTATAGGAACTACTATCAGGAGATGTAGGTAACTAGAAGAACCAGAAGTATCGTAAACTAGAGTTTTTATTTATTGCGAAATGTAACGTTTACCATCAAAACTCTAGGATAGGTAACAAATTTTTACTTAAAAATGTGTTTTATTTTGTTTTTAGATGTTTGGTAGTACAATTATTTATACAATTTTACGATTATACAAAAGATTGTATTAACAAACACCAGTTGCATAGAAGCGTGCAGAGAAGGAGCTTTCATATGCACGTTTGAGAATGATATAGGTACATACTATAATGTCGATTATCTAAATAGGTTGCACGTCAATTTGAGTTTCGTGACGGTGTGGATTTACAATTTTCAATTTTGGCCTAACTGAACTAAAAACCGGATAATAGCGTTGAACATTATGTAGATCTACGAGGATGGTTCATCAATTATTGTTCCTAACATAGAAGGCTATGACCGATAAATTAATAATGTTTTGGGATTAAAATATGCGAACTTGCAGGTGCCTATCTGCTTGTTTATAAGAGTTATACATTTAATATTACTGTGCTGCTGGTTATTTTTATGAAATGGAATAATTCGAAACAAGGGATGGGATGAAATACCTTCTTAAGAAAAGTTTATCACCGCAGGAAATTTATAATGTGATGTCCGGAGTGTTGGCTGATCCTACCTCGTCAAGCATTGGTTCCGGGATTTCAAATTATAAAGGAGGCCGTGTCAACATGCACTAGGTGCTGAGTAATCACAAACCGTTGCCACTCAGGAAAATATTCATTTGGTCCATGATATGGTACGGAGTAATCAGATAATTACGGTCAAATATATTGCTGAGACATGTGACAGGAATTGCGTCTGACGAAAGTCAGTTCGCGATGGATTTATGAAAATGTCGTCACCCGATTAGAGGCGGGGCGGGGTTCTCGCTACTGTGAGCAATTTTAGATTAATGGACGTGAATTTGGATGAATTTTTGGAAAGATTTGTATCTGCGATGAAACCTGTGTGCATTACTTTGATCCAAAGTAAAAACGCTCCCACGAAAGTTTGTATGACTTGATCAACCGGAAATATAATGGCAACAGTGTTTTGGGAATTTAAGGGAGTTTTTGCTAATTATTTACCAGGTGATCACATAATAACGGGAGACTATTACGCAAAACTCATACCAAAAATTAGTGAGACTGTAAAGCAAGAACTACGTGGAAAATTGAATCGCAACCAAGATAACGCTCCCGCACACAAGAGCTATTTTTCTATGGCAGCCACCCACGATGTTTGATTTGAAATATTAGAACAACCCCCATATTCGCCAGATCTGACCCCTAGTGACTTTCACAACTTCCCTAAATTAAAACAGCATTTTCGGGGAACACATTTTTCGGACGACGAAGAGATGATGGCTGCTGTGAATGAGTGGTTTGTAGTGCAGGACAAATGTTTTTTTTCTGAAGATATGTAAGTTCTGCATCATCGTTATACCAAGTCTATTAACATTTTAGGGGATTATGTTGAGAAATAAAGTTGTTTCAAATGTCATTCGCTGCTACATTAGGAACAATAAATGATTAACCACCCTCATATTAGCAAAACAAATTTGAAATTCCTTGCTGTTATGTTTAAATACGTTTTTCAATAAAATACCTTCATCATGGTAGGTTAGATACAAACTAACCGTTTGTTTTGATTTATCAAAAACAAATATTTGCAAAAAATATAATATTAGTCACGCAGAACCGGAAAATGATATTCAGTTATTTCTACTTTTATTAATAAGTTAATTTATTAGAAACACATCCTTGTGGTCTGGAAGAAATATGGAAAAAACAGGGAAACAATGATTACATATATGTTGATTTCTTAAAATTACAGCGGAACTTCGATTATAATAGTGAGTTCACCATGAGAGGAATAAATTCAACAAAATAATGGCAATTGTTTTTGTTGAAAAACGGTCGGATGCGTAAATTTAGATTTTGGCATTGGAATTATTTGGCCCATATGTCAACTTAAAGTCATTTCCGGTTTTCTGGTATTATTTTTTTCAGTAAACTCAAAATTCGATATGTTTATCATGAAAATTTACAGATCCGATCCTGCTGGAAAAATATTTGATGGTGTGGTAGATCAGGATTTTGGTGATTGGAAAATAGAGCAGCTAAATCAGGAATGACATGTAACTGAAGAAATTCCAGGTAAGCGTTCTCCGTTCAGCGTTCCTTCAAAAAAATATGTCTTAGAAATTTGTTTCCTAACCATACATTAATTTTCTTAGGACGCTGGGTATGTACCTCCTGCATCCACTGTGGATTTTGTTGTCTACAAACACTTGCAATTCTGCCTATTCGTAGTACCATTTAGACAGGACGTTGCCTTATATCTTTGAGACTATACCTGTTTCGAAATCATAATTCCTTGAAATTTCTCTAACTGTCACATGTGGATACCGTGGAATGTGGCTCAGCGGTAGAGGGTCTACCTTTAATTCGGCAGATCTTGGGTTCGAACTCCTGGGCCGTCTGCTCTGACTCAGGGTTTTCGCGGTTTTCCTGGGTTATACAGGTAAATGCTGGGACAGTATCATCCACGAAATTCATCCACAAGGTTCGAACCGAGGACTTCGCATTGCAAGCCTAGCCCTCTTACCACTGGGCTACACGAGTATATACATACATGTGTGCATATTGATGAAATATAGACAGCCCAACTACTACAAATCCAAAAATTGGCCAGAATTTACTCAATTAGAAATTAAGGCTGTTACGGTATTTAAATGTTATATTAACGCCTATTTCCTCACAAATCATTCATAAATTTATTTAATTTTTTTTCTTCTTCTTCTTCTTCTTCCCTGTTTATAGGCTTTAGCCTGTTCTTTCTAGATTATCCCTTCAGTGCATGCGAGGAATACCAGCACCATGTTTCCCTCTTGAGGAGTTGTCTCTAGCATTTCCTATTCAAGATGTGTGGTTGTACCAAAATGGCTTTAACCTGATATATTAGACTTTTGAAGAAGAGAAGTGTGAAAAGCTCTATAATAAGAATTTAAGGAATTTTATGAAAATCTGAATTCAATACTCTGTTAGGCAAAAAACTGTAACGCAGATTTTGATAAAATTTAAAATGTAAATAGCAATTGCAAACATTTTTAACATAAGCTAATGTTGTTAATAAAACGAAAGATGAACATGTTTTTGATAGCATTATTTTTAGAAATCTTTCTCAAATTACATAAGAGAAGTATTTTGGGAAGCCCCAATTCAAAAGCAATGGAGTTTTGTCGAGCTCCATAGCTTCAAAATTAAAACTACCATAGATCTTAGAATAGTTGTACTTTAACAACTCTGTATTAATCACTGGTTTTCCATACCTTCCAGTGTTGATTTAGCCGCTATTTCTCGCATAAAATCTTCTCACTGTTACTTCAACCGCACTTGGGTTCATTCAATTTACGTTGGAAGACAGCTCTATATTAAACGCATTTTACAACTTAAATTAAACTATTACAAGTAATAATTACTTGTGCTTGTGCTTGTGTGTCCGAGCGAAGTATTTCACTGATTTTTATTAAGTTTTTATAGCAATACGTTGTTTCTAATTAGAGCGTTGTAATTTGTTTCGACTTTAAATTATTGGGTACCATAGAAGGTATTTAGATTTAAGGCCTAGCTTAGATTGGCGCATTGAATACTATAATTATTTTCTTCGAGTTCTTTTTGGATAACAAGTGTGCTGCTTCTTCTGAGTTTATACATGTTGAAATCTATCTAAATTAAATTCATTGACCTTAATCATATCTAATACCAGTAGTTCCTTATCGCGGAATGTCAGAAGCCTCAAGTAGTTTTGAGCGTTATCATAATTAAAATAATATCTATTTGGCGTGTAGCCATATTCCATAAACTTAGGTGCTGTCCGACGCAGCTGTATTGTTCTACTAACACATTAACAACTTGGATGTATTAGGATGTAACTGAAGCTATTAGAATATATGATAATCAATCCTCAGGTTAGCTTCAGCTACAAAGCTATGTATGTGACTGTTGTGGTTTATACTTGCATTTAGCGTGATTCCTAAACCTTTTACACTAACAACACGGTTGACGATTTTCTTGAAAAGTTGGCTCGGTGACATATCAATATATTAAAGTATTATTTATCAGAAGCTATATGTATATTACGTAAGCCTGCAATGCTGGTTAGAGTAGAATAAATGTTCGTATCGTTTGTAAACACAACACCATAGAATACATCAACGCCGTTATATAACTAAAAAAAAGTATATTCAACCCTATGATAAATCTGCATAAGTAGTCTATTGGGTGCATCTTCAGTATAGATTGCAATTGAAAGCTGGGGTAAAGTGGCGTAAATAAACTATAAACAATTAAAAGGTTCATATAATTCATTATAAGATTAAATTCATCAATTATTTATGTGAACTAATCACATTTGTTTATACATTAATTGCGTATCCCTTCCTCGTACCTCAGCTTTTCGTTATACTCGTTTCCGTGCCTGGAGAGGCAGGTGTATCAATCCACTAGAGTTAACAACGCCGAAAGGAAATTCGATTCATTAAAAATGCTTAAGTTATTACTACGATATCTTTTTTTCTCATTCATTCATACTACCGTACCCCCGCTACTCGGAACCGCTTTCGCATTACTTCAGGGGGGTGCGGACGTCCCTTACACACTAACCATTCATGCAGCATGCACCCTAAGCTTAACTAAGCGAAATGCGGTCGCCCCGGCTGAGATTCGAACGCCCCAGCGGATCGACTACATTTCGCTGACCTCGAGTGGCAAAGCGTTTCTGCACTACTCCATCGAGGCCCCATTACTACGATATCTGGGCAAAGCGTTATTTACAGAGAAATCTTCACAGCCTACACATCGAACCTCAGAATAAGAAAATTTTGATGATGATTTGACAATTAGACATAAAGTAATTACGTTATATCTTAACAGATAGTATTTACTTCTGGTTAAAATTGTAGTAGTGAATAACTGTATTAATTAAGAAAATTGGTATTGAATTATATTGAAAATCACTGCTGGCAAACGTGTTTATGTAAAACACTCTGGGATATATTTTAATAACTAACTAATAACTGCAAATAACACAGGCAGCGGGCTGAACGAAATCCCTTCGCTGCTCTGAAATAGCTGTTTACAATGTTTCGCTTAAACATTTATATGTATATATGTATGTATTGCTGTGATGTTATAATGGGGAGCTTAAATGCTAATTGGGCAAAAGTGCCATCTAAAAGTTTCATTATGATTTGTGTAAATTAATAATATTGTAAAAAATGGAATTTGACAGCTTGACAGTTTTCCCATCTGTCATAATCTTTGTAATTTCATTAGTTGTCAAGTAAAAGTAAGCTTCTAAATTCGATTAAATAATTGACTCATTCACCTTTGAATCGCCGTCGGGCCAAGACGTGTTTTCCGTGTCCAGATAACCTCTTCCCCGCCGGTCAACGACCACTAAATTTTAAATTAGAAATTACTTTTGTTTTTATTGGAATGTCATAAAAAAATGTGATATTTCAAAAGAGAATACAGCATCATCAAATGAAATGTGGTTTTAATCAGTGTAAATAAAAAATGGTAAAGTACCATGTGTCGGGAAGAGCCGGCAATCCACGGAGAGCTGTACCAACCAGGTGGAGGTGAATGCAGTCTGTGTACCAGATGAGTAGCTATCCAGGGACATTTTAGCATGCCTAACTTCAGTGTAAAGGTTGGTGCTGATAAAAGATAAACTAGTTACGGTCACATTAAAGCAAAGTGAGGGCTTTAAGAATTTGCACGTGTTATTTTTTTTCTTTTAACGTTTTCAACTTTTTGAACGAGATGAAGCCACGAGTAGAAACTAGAGACACTTCTTTAATACCCTGAGGTAACCGTTTTGTGTTTGAGCTATTTGGCGTTAGTTTTATACCATGAATTTAAGTACATAGCAATGTATATACATATATATATATATATATATATATATATATCTGCGCTGTACCTGTGTGCTGATTTTGAATGCGCTTCATAGGGAAAATGCATGCGTCTGTCGAATTCTCCACTTTCCTGCTCCCCAAGTTGTAAAGTGTATCCGAAATAGGCTGTACATGGAAAGGACGTTAATTTTAGATAGATTACATTAACTTTTTATTTTTATTATACTAAATCAAATGATCAACTTGAAAAACTTTGAAAAACTGCATACATGTGGTGTAATAATATCACCAAATCCGCTACACTAGTTTTATAAACACCATTATTGTACTACAGGTAATGATGGTCTTAATTTTCTGTAAAGCTACCAGTAAAACAGAATAAGTTCCTAAAACAAACGTGTATTTCTAACGTGTACAGTGAAAGAGTTATTATCATACAGTCTGTGTTTTGGTCAGATAATAACTTCCCAAATCTTAGACAAAAAGAGCAAGTTGGGAAAGCTGTTGAAGAAAATAGGGCAGTGTCAAACATAGAAAGTTTTCTTTGTAAATAACGAATTCTCAGTTTCATCTCATAATTTTGATAATTTTCCTAAGATAAGTGTTTATTATCTAGTGTCATTTCGACATTACTACACTACACTACCCCGTATAACTTTATCTGTAAACTATTTTAACATACATAACAATATTACATACAAAATTGTGCTCAAAGACAAACCGTATATAGTGTATTCTGCCTTGAAGTGACGAAGAGATTATTGCCGTAAAGTTCGACCTCAATTTCTACAAACAACGTTGTTGCTTCTTATGGCATAATAGTGCACCTTCCCATTCTGCACTGATTGTGACGTAACTTTTCAATAAAAACGGTATTGTTGATATCAATCACCCATCGTATTTGGCAGATTTGGCACCAGCAGACTCTTTTCTCTATCGTAAACTGCAAACTCTTCTCAAAGGGATATGTTCAGGACGTAGAAGACATTCAGAAAACCGCCACCTTTGCCGACTGTTTTCAAAAACTTATAGAAAGTCGCAAATAGATTGCATGATTCTACTAAAACTAAAAACTCATCGTCCTCAGTAGTTCAAATGTGCCCGTAATTTAATATCATAATGCTTTAAATGCGTAATGTAACGTATAGCAAAATCTTATGGTGACGATTGTTTCCTAATTGACACTTCTGAATACAAAGGTAATTTGATTTTAAGCGTCTGGGTAAGATAGGTATATCAATGTAATAAATAAAAACCTGAGTTTCGGTTCAGCAACGGCAACAGGGCGTAAAATTGACTGCAGCAAAGCAGGTGAATATAAAATTTCAAGACTACATCAAACAACTATACACCACGGAGCAATTTAGGAAGAAAGTTGGGAGAACGGTGAAAACGCAGTAACAGGCGTTTGATTACTATGTTAATAGACATATTTTGTACGAGATTTGTACCGTTTACCAGTTGTAGCAAATGAAAAAGATTTATTGCTCAAATATACAAAATCAGTTTTTCATTTCGGTAGCTGTGAAAGGAGAATATTGTTAATGGTATGAGCTAGCAAACGAAATGGGCTGCTTGGACTTTTCTGCATTTTAAAGCGTTTATGCATATTTACTAAATTCTACTATTAACATTAATGGTGTAATGTATTCATAGCATAATGCTCGCACATAATGATCACATATTTTAATAACTCTACTTCCAGAATCAATAGCACAAATATGTTAGAGGTTTCCACAGAACCTTTCCGAATAAAGTCAAAAACTGACACTAATTAAACTATTTGCTTGTTAGGGGCTATCCAGTAGATATAAAACACACATAAGACTGGTTATACCATAACTTCTTGAATAGTGTGCGAATAATAAACACTTATTATATAATACCCTTGTAAATGGATAGAAAGTACATAGCACTTCCAGTGGATTTTTGAACTTTAAATAAACAGGCATTGATGTTGCAAAAAATCGAAATCCCTTTCCTTTTTAATCTACAGAGTTAAGGAAACCTACAATTATGGAATCTCATTTTTCGAATTGCTTTTTACTTCTTATTAATTAGTCACTGACCTGTTTTAAGTTTGTTCTTGGGAGGTAGATGGGTGTTGTTCTTACATATCATGGCAATTCTGTGATCTTCCATTCTTTGAACGTGTTCGTTCCATTTCCTCCTGTTTATACTACACCTTCCACTTCACGAATTAAGAATTTCAAATTAAGTTCTCTAATTTTGTGCGCATAGTCTCTGTTCTTCCTGTGTGTTTCATTCGTCCATCCATATTGAGTTAAGCTGATTTCCTTGTTACAGATAGTTTTAACTACTTCTTTCCACATTAATTTGTTTTGTTGCTATATTCTTCACCTTTTGTTTACTGTTGCGTGTCTCTGCTCTGGGCTTCCTCTTAATGATTAACGAGCCCCTTTCGATTTTTTTTTCTGAAGTTATATTGTACTGCCTGCCCTGTTAGGTCTGCGATTAGCTTTCTTAGGGTATGTCCTGTCCACCGCCATTACCTTGTGTTTGTTGTTAATTCCAATGGCTTCTGGCCCTTTTTTTCCGTATATCTCCCTTTGATGTATTGTATGACCAATATTATATTTCTAAGAATCCCCTAGAACTTTTATTTTCGAAAACATATGATTGAAGCGTTTGCGTGTTAATTAGCGCCCATGATTCACTGCCGAGGAGAGAAGAGAACACTTCTCAAATTTGAATTAAAGACAGGCATTTTGTTCTAATTGTTAATTCACTTGAGTTCCACATTTTTCACAGTTGGATAAATGAGACTTAAGAACTGCGTAGTCTTCTTTTATGTTTTTTACGTCTCCTCCCATATCCTTAATTATACTTGCGAAATATGCACACTCATTGACATTTACTATTCCTTTATATCTATATTTATTTTAATGGAGTTTATTTGTGTTAATATTTAAAGTTTCTGTCTGTGCTATATTGATTCTTAGCTCTGTTTGTTCTGCTGTAGCATTTATCCATATAACCATGACTGGACCAACGTGATCATTTCTTAACCCGAAAAGATAACCTATCTGGGGTAACTTACAGATGTTCTTTGCTCATCCGTAGTGATTACCAAAACTACAGTATCTGCTACGTTCAACTTCAAGTTGAGTTATGCTAAATAGTTAACTTTATCGCGACCAAAGGGGTTGACTTTTGGCTAACTTTCAAGTGCACATTATAGCTGCATATCTTTAAACCAACCAGTAGTGGTTAGTTTTCAGGTTCTAAAAGTTAACAAAAAGATACTTGTAAATCCCTGCTAAAAGATAACCATAGTATGCTGACGATACTTGTGAAAAACTATATTACAATTGGATTTAAAAATACTCGTCATTTAATTACTGACCGAATATCTTAGTGTCCTGTAATTGGTAAGAAAATTCTTTCCAACTAAATTTAAATGTAATGTTATTATTGTTTATTTCTCAAATTTCCATCACTTTTCAATATTACCTGTTATGGAAATGAGTAAGGAATATAGTAACAGATACTGGGTATTTACGTAGTCTGCCTTTTGAGTGGAACCGAATTTAATTTACTTTAAGCACTATTAAGAGGATAAGTAAAATAAAGGATTAGCAAATCCATTACGGTTATTTGCTATTATGGGATTAACGACAAAATTTAACATCCAGGTAAGTGATAATTTTGGTAATTTATAAATAATATTACAATAAATTTTAAAATGAGAATGTGGAACGGTTCACAACATAAATTATTAAGGGATGGACGGTTGTGCACCATAAGACATGCGCTGTATCTCTCGGGGTTTCTTTCTTAGCCATTAAGCTTTTGTTAAGCATGGTCGATGGTCATACTCTTAAAAAAAGTAGCATCAGTTTTTAGTTACAGTCTCAAGTTTAGTGTATGCATCCTTTTCGATAATTGTTAAGGTATGTGTTTCTTTGATATCGTTATATTTAATTGAATATTCGAATGTGACAAGGTTAACTCATTTGTTTGTAATTTTTAGATTAAATTCTTATTGGTTGGTGGCTTCTACGTTGCAAATGCATCTAGAAGGATCCGGTTTATGCTTGTGACATACCGTCATTATTGGTTTAGGCTGGATCGGTGCCCATCAGAAGTTTAAGCTGCAGGTATTGAATATAAACCCAATGACCATTGGTATATTATACTTTGGTTAATATGAATTATTTTATAATTTAAATTAGGTTTACATGGAATGTTCTGTATTCCTTTTTATATTTGATGCAATTTGTGCGTTTTTGTACTTAAAATCGACGAATGTGGTTTTAAAATATGTATTTACCTCATTGTAATAAAAATTAAGGTAAGGTATTTTCCTAACGCGTTATGAAACAAGCCCAATGACTACACATTTGTTTGTCAAAAAGCTCAGGGAGCGATTTATAACTTCCTTTAGGTAATTTCATCTTCTATAGATTGTGCCAAATTTATTTCAAATCAAGGAAATTTATATAGCCATTGCTTGTAATGCATTTTTTATTTACTCATTCTAGAAGAAATAAAATGATCATCTTATTTCAAATTGTAATAGATTAAGCTAGGGTTGCCTTACAGTTACACTTAAAGAGTGTTTGGTACCAGAATAAGCAGCTAACTGTTAGTTATGTTTGGCAGTTCATCATTTTACCGTCAATATGCTTATCTTTCAAGGCTGACTTAAGAAGGAGGACGACTTTGATGGTCAACTTTTGAGTATATCGAGAAAAGGCCCAGAAAATGACGTTCAAGAATATCTTGTGGACATCTTCTACGGTTAACCAAAAGATGATTTTCAGAGTTAGCTTTTGGACATCTTTTATGGTTAACTTTTAGCAACTTGGAGGATGCCTTAAAGTTGCTTTATAGTTAACTAGAGGTTAACTTTTGGTTGTCTAATAATGACCTTGTATTTTTGAGAGGTTAACTTTTAGTTATCTTTTGAGTAGTTTCGGTTATGGGGGTAGCTTGCTAATCCTTGTATATGTTGTGATGTTTCAGTCATGAGACAGAATTTACATCTAACAGTTGTCCAAATTTCTATGTAACTGACTTACTACCTTTGTATACATTATAGAGAAATTTTGCAGATTAGGATCACAAAGGCATCGTGTCATTTTAAGAATGAAATGTTTAAGAGAAACACTTCAGATACTTAATGTTTTAAGTTTTGGGCATTTTGTTACACCATCCAAGAATCCTTTAAAGACAAGCAGTATTTTACGCGTGTATTTTCGAAAACCATTAATTGTACAATTCTCTAGACTATTAACCAGGAAAATTCTGTTCAATATACCAACAAAAAGTTTTCTCTTTTAAATGTTAAATTTGCAAAAATTCTTTAAACGTGTGTCCCTTTAAAACGACATATAAATCGTCAAATTTCGGGTACTAGGGTATAGTAGAAAATGTATATGAAAAACAGGAGCTATACCGCTATCGAAATGGAGCTGGGCCGGACGCTTAACAAGAATACAAGACAATAGGTGGACTAAGAAAGTGATGGAATGGAGACCGCGACAGGGAATACGAAATCGCGGTAGTCCAAGAACTAGGTGGAAAGACTATATAGACAAAACAGCAGGAAAACTATGTTCCAGGCAAGTTACGGACCGCATAGCATGGAAAGAACTTGAGGCATATATTCAGAGACTCAAGACCATTATTATAACCGGCCTCGCTGGTCCAGTAGTTAGTGCATTTGCCATTGGGTCCAAGGGACGCGGGGTCGAATCCTGTCGAGGTCGGTAATATTGTTCTAGTGGGGAAAATCTGAAAGTGCACATTTTTTCGGAGGTAAAGCCGTAGGTCCCGTGCTACTATAATGTGTGACACCTTACAAACCACTGCTGGGGTTGAACTACTCCATATAGGCAAAATTCATAGTAAGGGTGTACAATAAGCCAATGATTGCAGTGCTTAGAGATGCTTGGAAAAACAGCGTGCTAGATCTTGATCATTCAAATACAACACAAGACCATTATTTTGAAAATATATGATAAACAGGCAGCGATACAGAGCTTTATTAAAGAATATCTTATCTTACTTCAGGTATTTTTCTAAGATAATAAAAAAGATAATAATAACTTGTCATCTTATAAATTTTAATAATAATACATTGTAACATAGATGTACCTACGTAGAATACCTAAACTAAGGTTTTTTAAAGATATCCTAACTGACACCAACTAAAGGCGTGGCCTGCCAGGTCTCCAGATCAATCGATACATGATTATTTTATGTACGAGAATATAACAGGCAGAGTTTATTAGAATGAAGTTCACACTTTCCACAACTGGAAAAAAGACCTGCTATAAGAACTCATTATTCGTGTTGACTACTGCCAGGTTGGTTGCGTTTTTTTGGTATTTCGAATTGAATATTTCTTAAACAAATATTCGGAAATCGCATTTTACGTCCTACTGCCGAACATTAGTATTGTTCTTTCTCCTTAGCGCTAAAGTAAAAGTATGGGAGATCTACAGTTGAAGCTTCAGATTTAACGGTCGCCAAAGCCGGATTAGAGAACTGTGTGTGGTGAGTTGCAGTCCTGATAAACATTGTTTCTGCATGCGACTGTTCAAGTTTTGAGTTTAGACGTACGTCCTTAAATAGAAAAAACGTGATCAAGTAGATTTAAATAAATGTAAAGACCTTTGAAGACCATCTGCTTCTTAATATAACTAATTCATGCCATGCTGTACCGTGTATATTCCTTGTTTCAAAGGAACAATAATGTAGGTAACGGTTCGAAAACAAGTACATATTTTATAAGGAAAATTTGACCCAGGCAGAAAAACGCCGAGAATATAGCCTTATAAAAATGTATTTCAAGGTAATTTATCCCACAAATATTTACATTCTAAAAATAATTTTGGAATAATCCTCTGAAATCTTTATTCGGTTTCAATCGACCACTTTAGTCAGTTCCCCAACATTAATTAAGCTTCCCACCGCCGGATCCAGCCTTTCCGTGGTCGCTGTCAAATTAAATCATTTCTGGCGGAAGATTAAAGCGGAAAGAAAGTGCAACTTGAGAACAGAAGAGATCAACTCAGTATGCATCAACGAGCAAGTAAATTCTTCGGGCTATCAAGTCAACATTTTGCCTTTGCGCTTTTTCCGTAATAAAATCTCCGTTATTATTTTCTCTTAACTTGCCTTCAGCACAAACACTTGGGAATTTCAAAAACCTTAATAAACTTTTCAAACGAAAGAGCATCGCGCCCGAAGGCCTGTTTGTTTTATACACGAAGTATTTAAGTATGTTGAAGTCCATTTTGCTTTTATGATATGGTAGAATGAAATTTCTAAAGGACCAAACAACATATGCAATAGCCGTTTTCAATACAATATACATTAAAATAAATAATGTAAAAGGAACGTCTGTTCGATGCTGATTAGGAAAGTACTTTGCTGAAATATTGATTTCGTAACAGAAAACTGTTTGTGGGGGTTAGTGTACAAAAAGTTGACCTTTAATAGGAGCCACCACATCAGCAAACCATATTGTTTTTACTTCAAAGGTCAGGATGTAAGAAAATACGCCGTGAATGTAAGTGGTTTATAAACAATTTTACATTCAATAAATACAACATACAAATAATACAGTATGATTAACATAATTATAGATTGGCCATGGACAAAATATGTGACTTTATTTAAGACATGCAGTTTACAACTTTTAATAAATGTCTGACAGTTGTCAAGGGAGCATTCACTTGTTACAATGGTTAATTTTAAAATTACAATGAGTGTTTAAAACTGCATGCACTCTGTAAAAGTTGGTGTATAAATTAGTAAACAAATATAACTTCTTTGATTATGTTAAATTAGTAGATGTTGCAGTCTATCTATAAGTTACCTTAACACCGGTGTCTAAAAAAACAGTATCTAACAGGGTATCTCATGGAATCCAAGAACTGGAAGATAAAATTAAAGGAAAATCCTTTCTTATAAATTAGTGAAAACAGGACACATTGGAGCGCCAAAGCACAAGACCAGCTAGTAGCGTAATATATACACCCGTAGCACATAACCATTCTACAGATTTTTACTTGGAAAATCATTATATTTAACCACCAATAGTATCACAACACACAATATGAGAGTACAATACGTCTATATCATAATAACCGCAAAGAAAATCTCTGAAACACCAGATTATACGTTCGTTATGTTTGTCTGCACAAACATGAAAGGAAGAGCACTTAATAATACTACATTAAATAATGTCAAATAAACTAAATTTAAGTTGTTCTACACGGAAGGTCTTGGGCTGAATTCCCAGTACCGGAACATCGGATTGTTAACGGCCGTTTTCCCTCGCAAGGCAATGGCAAACCGGCGAGGTAAATCCTCTGTGGAGTAGAAGTGTTTACACTTTTTGTGGTTCGGAGCCCACGTTAAACTGTAGGTCCTGTATGTCTGTGACACTCTAAACGCACAACACAGGCATGTGATAGAAGACCGCTACGTCTCGTAAGAGATAAAAAAGCACTCGTAGAAGAAGAAACATTATAAAACACTGCTAACTTGATTTACTTAAAGTGACGGAAAACTTTTCCATTATCAGATAGTAGCAGTAGTAGCTGTGAGAAAACCCATAAACATTTTTGAACTGGGTACATAGAAACTACCGCAGTTGTTAAAATGGCCTCCGTTAACTTATCAACATCAAATTACAAGTCCTTTAATGTTTTTAGAAACGTTGTGTAGCAATCTGGAGTAATAGACATAAAACAGCATAAACAGGAGTTTCAAATATTTTGTTTATTATTACGAAGAGATGAAAAAACCAAAAAGTGTGAGGTACTGAAGTCAGGAGATCATGCAGGTCATTAACTTTTACTTCTTAAACGACTGGCATACCTCAGTAGTTAGTTTACGAAAATATTGGTTTGGTATAGTGTCTCGAACCAGGAATTACCTATATCGATCCACTACTGGATGTAGACCTTCCCAATTTCCTTCCACCTCTCTTCCCACAGCTTCTCGCATCCAATGATCTCTCGCTATCTTCTCTATGTCATCTCGCGATCGGATATTTGTTTTGCCTATGCTCCTTTCTGTTTCCCGTGGTCTCTTGAGTTGAGCAGTATGATGTAAAGCCTCTGTTACTTTTGTTTGTTGTCGTCTGATCAGGGTATTAGTTTTTCGATAACTCAGTTTGATTCCCAGCATTTGTATTCCTTGTGCTCTTTGTATTTTGGCTAGTTCTTGGGAATTTCTCTTTGTTAAACCCCATGTTTATGTTCCATAAGTCATTACAGGTAGAACACACTAATCATAGATGTTTCGGTTTAAACAGTTAGGGACTTCCGATTTCAAGATATAGCCTAGTTATATTTTACCGGTAATATCTTTTCATATACTGTCGGCCGCTAGATCGTCTCCGAGAAACAACAACCTAAACAGTATCCTCTAGTGACTTTACAGAACAGTCACGAAGTATATGGGGATTGTCACCACTCCGCACTCTCGTTATGATTTTACGTAACAAGAAAGATGAAACCAGTTTCATCGGAAAAAAGCGGCAAAACAAATAATTCGTCCTTAGTTATTCAGTGGTTTTTAATGCTACAGTATGTATCTGCAAGAATCACTTGATAATAATTCGTAGGAAAACAGTATTTTGTATGGATATTATTTAAGATTTAACTTCACAATTTAGTTGCAAGTTCTGCGAAATTTTGTTAAGATGTGCGTTCTCCATATGCTGCCTTACATGTTCAATGGTTTACGCTTGCCATTTCAATAAGACCATTTCAAAATAACGTTAATAAAGTTTCCCTTCTATAATGAAAACTACTTTAGCTGATTGTAGTAATTGAATTGAGTTTTATAATTTGACAGTTATTGTAAGGTAACAATAAAAATTGATCAAAGACATATACATTGTTTTCCATAGCAAACCTTTATCTAAAATTTGTATTGTATTACTGTATCTTGACAGAGCGAGATCTAGGACGCGTTTTTTCAAGCATCTCTAAGCACTGCAGCCATCATTGGCTAGTTGCACCCCAGAAATATTAATTTTGCCTATCAAGGGTACTTCTAACCCCAGTAGTGATTTTTAAAGTGACACACATTGCGGTGTAGCTAAACTTACGGTTTTGTTTCTTATCCGACCGAAGGTGCACTTTCAGATTTTCTTGGCTAGAAAGATGGCACCAACCTCAGTTAGGATCGTCTCTTGGATCTATAGGTAAGTGCACTAGCCGCTAGTTCACTGAGATCCGCTATAGTATAGCTTACGAAGAATCTAAAGATGTTTTCATTAAATACTTTTTTGTTTATATAATAATGGGTCGCATTTATTCATGTAAGGGTTACATATTTTGTAGTAAAATCTGGACATAGATATGTTTAACAGTGTATGCCCTGTAATTAAAATATAAACTGCAAAGTGTGAGTGGTATCGGCTAATAACAGTCTACTCAGATACCACTTTGCAGTCTGTCGAGTCCATGACAGTCTTAATGGCATTTAAAGTGCATCGTGTAGTTCGTTTACAAATGCATATACATTCACACCCCTTAGTTGACACGCAAATACATTCGCAATTTCGAATAGTCTGTTGTGGAAATACATTTTACATTTCGGTTACAATGTAGTCATCAATGATAGATAATGCTATTTAGAAATACGTCTGTGGTGTAAAACAGAAACATGAGATCTGGTTTTTAAAATTAAAATGTTCAATTTCTGGTTTCGGGTTGTAAGGCTGTTTGTATGCAATATACCTTGGAAACTATCAAGTCGATTGCAATGAAATTTGTATACGCAACTACAACAAACTTTTAGAAACTAACAGAGAATATTTGAACAATTTTCATTTTTCCCGAATCTTCTAGTTTACAGAAAAATACCTCTATGATGTTTTGAAAATTTCGCCGTTATCGTCCATATATTTGAAAACCGCTCATCTAATGAGAATAAATGTTAAATAACTTAAAAGCTTTTATATAAGACGTTAACGTGATCATGTTACAACGTAGATGGTATATAGATACAGATCCAATACTCAAATAACTACCTTCAAATTTTGTGTATCGTTTATTATTGATTCCCTTTTTTAAAACATCACTTCACTCTTCTGAGTTTTTTAAATATTCTCTGGATAGTTGAATCCTGTAATTGTTACAAAAATTGTTGGAACGACGTAGTTATGTTGTATATGTATATGTAGTATATGTTGAAAAGTAGCGGAAACTAAATACAAATCTGTCTTACACTTTTTTGAGTTTTGAAGGAGTTGGATAGCCTATCATCTTTTTCGATCTTCCTAGTTTCGGTCATAATTGTTTTATTAAAAATATTTTAAATATTATTAGGTTATTTATTAAATTATTTAATAGATATTTAAAAAAACACCTTATTTTGCCAGTGTTTGCTAGTTTAGTTAATTATATTCAAGGTTACATTGCCCTCTCAAGTGTTCTATGGTCTCTGTAGTTGAAGTAGTGAGGTTATTTGAAATAAAACTGTTTACCTAGATATTTACAGAACCAAGTACGTAAACGAATATATGTGAAAGGTGTTGAAAATGTTCACCATTGTTTTTTAAACATAAATTTACTATTTTATTAAGATTTTCAAACACATTCACCAAAGTATCAGGGGTAAGTTCATCTAATTTTTGTGAAATAGCATTTTAAAAATCTTCTAGTCTGTGGTCTATTATTAAAAATATTGTTTTTTAGATAAGGTAATAGAACGAAGTCGGGAACAAATGTGTACTGATGAACCATCATAACATTCCTGTAAAAATTGTATGCCACGATTAGTAGTATGTATCCTGTTGGAAGTAACCGTTGCTAATATCATCATCATGAAGTTCATTGAAAGAGGGGTTAAGATATTCTGAAGATAATTATCCGCAGTTATATTTTCTGCAAAAATCTTGTAAACTATTCGTCTTCTTGAAACAGGGACTCAAACCGATCAGTTGTGGATGTACCGGTATTTCTTCAAACTTATACTGATTATCTGTTGACCATAGTCTGATACTTTGACTGTTGAGATACCCATAGAGGTGAAACCATCGCTGAACCAAGTATGTCATTATGATTTATGTTGTTCAGAGACGAGTGACAATAATTGGTTCTAATTTGGAAATCGCCCGGTAAAGGTAATGAACCATTGGCATTTTGTATGGTAACATCCTCAAATCTTTTTTTAATTGTTGAACAAGTACAGCATGACATATCTATTGCTTGCTTTAGTTTTCTGATCATCTTGGTAAGAGTTGTTTCCATGATATCCCTAACATTATAAAAAACTTCTGCAGCTTTTTTCACATGTTTTCCTGATCCCTTTTTCCATTCAACGCTTCTAATATGAAAATGTTAGGTTCTACTGTTAATATCTTTAAATTCAGTATTGTAATATGTTTTTGTAACGGCTTTAGCTGTAATCAGTTAATTAAATAAATAAACTAATACGTTTTGAAATGTAAACTGTAAAATATTTATAATGTTTACATCTTTATAATTAAAGATTGATCTAAGGTAAGACTTTGAAATTCCAAGGGTGTCCTTAACTTGGATTTTTATGGATCTCACGGTATAGAAACTATTTTTTCGAATGCAATTAATTTCAGGTGAAAACTGAAAAAATGGCAAATGAAATTGCTACCTGCTGCATCTACCAGATTTATTAAGAAGTTTTCAATGAAGATAGCTGTTTTTTAAAGGTAGATTTTCTACACTGGCATTTGGTGCTGTTGTTGAATATTTACCGCAAAACATTCTGATCAATATAGTATATGGCTTATATAATTTCTACGTCTCTGCCATTGATTTTGTTCTCCAATACAAATAATATATCATCCTAAGTACGACAAATGTTTGCTCATTTTTACTTAGCCACGGCTTTATTACGGAGCAATTCGTTGTTCATGTTAACAATACTTAACACGCACGTTTTGTTTCTCCTGTTGATCGGATATACACACTACCAGGGAGCAAATGGGTACTGTTCCGTTTGTGCTGTGTGTTCTGTTGAACTTTCCAAAAGTGGAATTATATTTAATCGGGTCTACACACGGATACTATTAAAGATGCGCATATATAGCCCTCTGTCGCTGCTGAAAAAAATTATCATAAAGAGAGAACTAACTTTTCTACGTTAGGAACATCTCCAGGTGCGAATTTGTTTCGAACAAATGATGAAATTATTATTAATTCTGATTTGTAGTGGAAGTGAAACTATGTTGCGGAGTGTATTGATGGGAATACGGAAAGAGCAGGAAATATTACAATCATACAAATTTCACAGCAAATCCCTTGCCTCAAAGGAAATCAGCTCAGAACTCCAGTCGGTATTATGCATTATACTTGCAAATTATACCAAAACGCGGCTTTGAAAGACCAACTATTTTCTGTAATCTGCGACGAAATCACCAGAATACTATTGTTTTACTGCGAATCACGGTAATACTCGATTGAAAAGTTTTGTTTAGACAGATTTATGTTTTGGAAAGATGAAAGAAATTTGTTGACGAAATATTCCGAAGAAAAAAGGCTCATTTAAATTAATATATATTTTAAACTTCAATTTCCAAGGAAATGATAATATTAAAACATTCATATAGAATCAATGGTCTTTTGCAGAAGTTGCAGCTGAGCCCATCAAAATAAACAGAGAATACAAGTTTGTAAATCTAATATCTATTAGTGGCTCATATAAAAATGGCATTTTTAAATTTATAGAAATTCCGGTGAGAAACTTAACATAAACATTTAAACGTTACTTATTGAAAGGAAAAAAGCAATTTTCTACCCAAACCCCAGTAAATAATAAACTTAGAAAGTTAATGATTTAACATAAGGTACCTACACCGAAAGAGAGAACTTTTGCCTGTAACTATTACAGAATGTGGATTATCTAGTAAGTGGAATTTCCAGTTTTGTTCTAGAAAGCTATGTAGATTATATTGCCATTTCATGTGGATTAACATTCAACGTGAATTAAGGATAGGAGTTGCCCAATTAGAACTAAACCTGGAAGTTGGTTATGCTGCCCAGAACAAGGGCATTTAGTATTTAGACAGTTTTATGTGACTATCTATTCTTCGTTAATCAGATTCCTAAAATTCAAACTTGTTGACACATGCAGTTGAGAACCTGAAAACTTAAGAATTTCTGGCAGTGACACTACAAGAATTTAAATTATAATTGAGGTCACGCTTATGGGGTTTCTCAATTTAAATATCAAATACCTGGTGGTACCATTATACCTGTAGATCATGGATTTAGCTGGATTGCCCATCCAATTCATAAAGTAACCAATTTAGGCTCTAGTCATAACACATATTTTTCCTGCACTTACATAGCAAGCGGTTGCTGTAAGTTTTTCTGTGTTTGATTTTTGAAGGAGATTATTCTTTTACAAGGAATCATTTTTATATTCTCGGACTGGCCAAGAAAACTAGAGCAACAAGAATATTTTATTTTTCAATATAGTTCCCTTGCTTTTGCATGCATGCAATCTGTTGTAAAAATATTTATTTTGTTTCGTCTCAAATGGTCTTCAATAGATGCTATAGGTTCATCAGTGTCCCTCAATTTTTGTCCTCTAATGGTTTTTCTGAGGCTCGGAGACAAAACATAATTACTTGGTGCCATAACTGGATTATAAAGCTGTTGTTCAAGTTCTTCTAAACCGGAACCAACAACAGCAGCATGTCTAAGGCTTGCCTTATGCACTGGTGCATTATCTTGCAGTAGCAAAATACTTCGCGTCAGTTTCCGCGCCTTTTCTTTTCAATTTATAATTCTTAGGCGATGCAATAACCTTGCATAATACATTCCTACTACTGTACCACCCTTCAACCAGCGAAATTTCTCGAGAGATGGAAGAAACTGTTTTTTCCTATTTTAACCGCAAGAATGGCGACTTTAAACTTTTTAGGAGGGCTGAAGCTCCTGACAGTGACACTGCATCGATTGTTGTTTCGATTAAGGATCATAACAACATCTACTATTCGTAGGTAAATAAAAGGTCTACCACAGTGTTCTATAACAACAACTATGGGAAACACCAGAAAAACTGGACATTAGTTACAATTGACCGAAGCATGACTACTAGCGGATTTTAGGTATCGGGGAGACTAATGCAAGTATTGCAATAATATGCAAAATAGGGATTAACCATACACGGTGATGAAGCAAAATAATCGCGGGGGGGGGGCATTATATCAATCGAAAATAGTATTGGGAGAAGGAGACAATGAAACCTTGTGAGGAATACGCATATTGAGGAATGAAAATAATGAGTGAGAAAGATAATGCTTGTAGAAGAACACATAGTAGATACTGTACAGAAGAAGGAATTAAGTTGGTCAGGGCACGTTTAATTAATGGGCAAATTGCGCCTACGCAAGAAGGCAATGAATAGGGTATAGGAAGATAGAGAGGAAAAGAGGAAGACCACGTAGTAGTTGATGTGAGGAAATAGAAGAAGCATTAAAACAAGAAATATAGAAGATCAACGGAGAGATAGGCGAAGATGAAGATGAATTTTGGTTAACGGAAGGCGTGTTTAGATCCTACCCAACCGGAAGGATAAAGATAGTAGTAATGGATCCAAGGCTCTTCCAGTAACTAACCTTTGTCATACCAACGTACTCACGTAGAAGTCTGAACAACGTGGTTTCTGAAAATCAGAATAGATCTGCTAAAAGCCCCTTCCTTACTTTTGCATCCTTCAGTTCCAAAAACTTGGTTTCTTCAAAAATATCTAAAGTTATTATTTCAAAATGGTAAGCTTGACGAAGAGGATCTCAGGCGTTTATCGACCACATTGAAATAGTTTTAAACATTCCCAAATAGCTGATTTGGAAGGATAACTAGAATTTCTTCAAGAATTATTAAACAAGTTTTTCCTTGTTTTGTAAGGAATGTAATGATACCTCGGTAGTTGATTTTATTCATTTCAAAACTAAATATTGCCCAATGCGGACGTTGGCTAGAGGTTAGCGCACTAGACTTCTACGCCGAAGGTCCTGGGTTCAATTCCCAGTACCAGAACATCGAATTTTTAACGGAAGTTCTCCCTCATAAGGCAATGGCAAACCATCGAGGTATTCTGCCTAGTAAATCTTCTCTGAAGTAGAAGTGCTTATATTTCCTGTGGTCCGGAGCCCACGTTAAGCTGTAGGTCCTCTATGTCACAGACATAGGATACAAGCCCGCTACGTTTCGTAAGAGATAAAGCACTCGAAGAAGACTGCCCAATTCGACAATATATATAGTTAGAAACTAGTCATCGCAGTATGACTATTATATTTGTTAGAATAACCGTTACAACTAATTTTATACATGCATGTTGTTATATATCAAAAAATGTATTAAAATAAAAAGCAAGTTGAACCGCAAAATCGAACTAATACAGGGAGCACCAAAAGTTGGGGAAAATTAGTAATGAATAAAATTGATGCTTGAACTAACAATATAAAAATGTTACTGCTTACAATTTGTATGGGACTTCACTACTTCATCGTCATCATATCCGATTTTCACTGCCTGTTTCTTATTCAGTAAACGACAACAAAATAAAACTATACATACTTCTCTTGCAGTTACCATTTTGCAAGATATGTCCCCAATTAGTTCTTTGTTTGGCAATGGGTTGTCACTCTTGATAATAGGCCTTTGAGCATATTAACTTAAATCAGTTATTTAGACAAAAAATAGGAGGCCCTACAGATGGATTGTGGTACTTCTATCATACACTATCTCTCAGATTTACATGAAAATCGCAACCAAATATTTAGGAATGTTTGTTTTTGAAATTGTATTTATTTGGGAATTTAGAATTTTTAAATCAACTGCATTTTATTATGATTGGGTGGGAGATTTTTAATAAACAGGGGTTGACTGAACCTATTAAAATATCGTATTTGCCTTATTCTAATATTAAAAAAAGTCTGAAAGAAATATTTTATTTAAATTAAGGCACCCTGTGGAATTCCAACGAATAATTGCTCAATTGGCATTTCAAATATACAAATATTCTTTGTCATAAACATAATATGTACTTATTAGTAAGAATTGCCAACGCCATCTACAAGGTAAAGAAAATGATATTTTCAAATATTCATCACATAAATGGTAGAAATAAAAATACAAATGCCGCTATACAGGGTGTATAAATTAACGCAAAAGCTATGGGAATGAAAATAATGTTCTTCGTAAAATTCTTAGTATAAAATCTTAATACTAAAATCTTGTACCATGCAGCCTGTGTTCTCAGGGCCCATTTAAAAGAAATATTCATTTGGCACTGCACCCAGACAGATGTTGTTGGTACGCATGGTAACAAACTACTTAAAATAATTGTTCTAATTGGAAACCGTCTGCTTGCAAACATAGTTCCAACTTTCGTAGTATCCTTGCATTACTCGCTCCAGTATTTCTGGTGTACTTTCTAATATTGTGGCGTTTGATGGAGGCGCTGTATAAACTTTTTCTTTAATAAAGTCCCAAACAAAAAAGTCTAAAGGATTGAGATTGGGTGATCTCGCGGGCCATAAAATGGGACCGCCGCGACCAATCTATTGTTTTGGAAGTGTTCCTCTACTCACTCTCTTTCATTACGGGCAAAATGAGCAGGAGCTCCATCTTGCACATTAGGTAGTATGTTCAATGGAATAGCATGAATAACTTCATACTAAACATCGGCATTAAGACGATTTGGTAGAAAAATTGGTCCAAGAACTCTGTGGTTTAATATGTCCAGCCATACATTAACGGACAACCTTCTTTGGTTTTCCTCAGATCAATAGTGGGAACTAAGCATATTAAACACGCCATTTTTGGTAAACATGCACTCATCGCTCCAAAGCATCCGCCTTGAGAAGCCACCATTGTCACGAATTCTATTTTAAAATTATCTTAAAAATATTCAATCATTTTCATAGATAGGCTGAAATTTGCAAACATGATATGGATAGAGAAGGTTTTCTCGTAGAACCAAATGTACGGTCTTGTTACTGGGAATATTTAATGTTGCAGCTAATTGATGGGTACTCATGGAGGGATCTTCGTTTGTTGCATCTCCAATTTTCCTTTCCAATAGTATTGTGCTCCCTCGCCTTGACCGACCAGCTTTAGCATTTTGTTTAGACAAACGAACCTGCAGTTTCACAAACACGTTGGTCCAGCAAATCGAATTAATTTGATTTTGTAGTCTCAAAACTTGACTGCTGATTGTTCTACAATGTTGCAAAATGTATTTACTATAAAAATAAGTTAATAAAGAAGTGTCGAAAAACAAACTTTTGAGACAGAAAGGCCAAATTTTCACGAATAAATAATATTCACAATTCTTCTTTTTTCTAAATTGCAGCTATCAACAGATATCGATTAATAACGCATATTAAAAGACCACATGTTCAAACTTTGAGGATCTCATGAAGACGCGGAATGCATAGTACAATATTTTGTTATTAGGATTTTCAAATTAAGATTTTACGAAGAGCATCTCCACGTGTAGCTTTTTCGATAATTTATACACACCCTGTATAAAACACTTTTCGTTCCTATTTTAGGAACGCATTTTTTTATATATTTTTTGTACTAACTTTATTTTAATTGTCATGTTTTCCTTCAGTATCTCTGTTTGCGTTAAAAATAAAATGGTCACTAGTTTTAGAAGCAGATAAATAATATTATTTTATTGACCTACGGAAGCCCTCCGACACTATTCCGGTGCAGAAGCTCTTTGAAATCCTTGAAAAAAACAGTATTAACAATTACTACGTATATATAATTAAAGAGATATATCAAAAACCAAACAAACGTCATCAAACTTGGAAATAAACTATCAACATCATTCCCCACCAACAAGGGATTGCGTCAAGGATGCTGCCTGTCATCCACACTCTTCAAAGTATATCTGGAAACACCATAACAAATTGGAAGGATAAATGCAAGTACATTGGCATTCCAACAGGCAATGACTACATATACTCCCTACTATTCGCCGATGACCAGATAATACTTGCTGGAGAGGAACGGTGTAGCATATATGATGAGAAAACTTGAGGGCACGTACGAATCAAACGGATTAAAGATCAACTATAACAAAACAACTGAACAACAAAAGATAAACGCTGTAGAAATGGACTTGCTACGAAGATGATGTAGAGTATCCAGGTTGGAACACATCAGAAATACAGAGATTAGAGATCGAATGGGAAAATATACAACAACAGTTGAAGAAAGTGGGAAAAGACGACTTATATGACACGGACAAACGAATAAACCAAGAAAGATGGCCATATAAAATATTAAACTGGAAGCCACCAGGAAGATGAAAAAGGGGTCGACCACCACACACATGGATCAAACAGGTATAAGAAGACAGGATAGCTAGAAATCTGGGTGATCACGACTGGAGAAACAAGGAAGAGTGGAGATTGGGATGCGAGATATGGCCGAGGCCCGCTTTTCAAAAGAAAGAGAGAGAGGGGGATTTATTTATCCTGTATTAATTTCCGTCGTTATGGAAACAAATAGTAGGTAGTAAATTGAGTGCCTACATTTAGGGGCTTCTTAAAGAATCTTCGAGAAGCTCTATCCCTGAAAGGAAACACTTTTGACCATACATTTATTAACAAAAAATGTTTGTTTTCATGTATACTTTAAGCCCTAGAAGTTTGTCCCTGCAATTCATTAACAACCTGTATATATAAATATTATTTACTCAAGGAAAATGCATTATATTCCAAGCAGCTGTTGCTTAAAATTATGTACTAGTTTATCCGAGGCTACGCTACTGTTATTTCATTTTCGTATGTGTACAGCAGACTTAAATGAAGTTATTTACTTAACCTAGTTTTAAAAAACAAACATTTAACATCATGTAGTTTTTCGGTTTACTTTAGAAAAATTGTACTATAAAAAGAAACTACATTATGACAAGTTTAAGTATATCAAATGTATCTTTTAGCTATTCAAGCAACGTTGCGGTAATATGCAATTCGTCTTGCTCACACAATCTTCCGTATATTATAGCGTCTACAACTGTCAAAAAGATATGCGTAAGTTATTAGATCATAACTTGAATCTCAAGATATTTTCTTAAAAAGACAACCAAAGCCTTGGCTTTTTTGTATGCACAAAGCTCGACCGCAAATTCGTTTACACACGTATTTTTCAAGTTCTCCATCTGAATCCTGAATTAAATTTCACCCGTCTAAAATTATTTAGCCCTCTTATACGAATTAACTTTATTACGTTTATAATGAATTTACAGTGAGAATTTTCCGAAGGCGGTCTATAAAAATATCTTATTACAAAGTTTTCGTTTGATATAAATCCGGATTTCTTTCTTTCAGTGAGGACGTGATAATTGTGCGTTTTGGGAAAGTAATATTCCTCTTACTTCTTCCTGAATAAAATCTTAATATCACACTCGGGTGAACTCCACTTTTAGGCAGCAAAATTTGCAGGCCTTTGTTGGGGATAAAGCTTCAATTATATTTAATGTTGGGGGATATTTATTCTGCAGTTTTGAGACACTTTTTTATCTTTTACCTGATTTGTGGAGGTTCGAAGTTTATTTGCAAAAGGAACTTATCTGGAATTCGGAAGTCCATTAGCTTATGTTGTATCTGAAATATATACGTTTCGTGTTGCTGTAAATACTTATGCTGTTTTTTTCGAAAAGCCACTTCCAGTATAATACGTAATCGTGCTCCGATTGAGCATAAGGATCATTCTGAAAATTCAAGACACTTAAGTAAGACAATACTAAATTATTGCAAAATCCAAGCAACTTAGTTTCAGTATTTTTAATAAAAAAAGGTAATCATCGACAAGGTATATTAAGTTTCCAAAACTTAAATTAAGAATCGAGAATCCTCTCTAGAGATACTAAAACATTCAAAAATACAAATCAGCAATCGTTCTACAGTAACCCTGTTAATCTGTAATAGATAATATTTTTGGTTGAATAATAAAATAATCCTAAATATACGGACACTGGTAAGTAGACAAATATATGCGTTTGTTTATTTAATACACACTTTTAGAAACTTGTTAATATTTCCATTTTTAATTTAAATTCCGACATTTTTGAAAAATAGTAGCTCCTACTTTTTCATTTACAAAATAAACATCAAATCACTTTGAAGAGAAACTTGATATGGTTTGCTGTTTTAAAAATTAAGTGTACTCTTAATGCGTTTTTTGTGCAAACCAGGGTTATAGTTGCTATTTTGACCTTAATACATGTGATTTTATTTATAATTATTATATTTATATTATAATCGATTTCGAACGTGCGTCGACCATGACCAATATGTAGACCCTACTGCCTTCAATCTTTCCATTGTTCTTCTTCTAACTTTCAGACCTCATCGTTTTACTGATACCTTCATTCTATGTCCTTCTGGGTCTTGATGTGGTATCCAGGTCATTGTTTGTTGTGGCAATTTATGATCTGCCATATGCTGTATATGACTGTACCGAGTGAGTTGTTTTCTTCCGATGTCTTTCATAATCGTGTCTCATTTGTTGTCGAATATCTTAATTCCTTACACTGTCGGCTCCTGAAATCCTCGCTGATTTTGTCAGGGTATCCATTTCTGTTGCTTTTAACATTTTCTTATTTCTATTTGTCATCCTCCATATATCTGCTACAGTAGACTATGTTTGATGATTGTGATATATAATTGTATTTTAGATTCTATGTTATGTTCTTACTCCTTATCATTGCCAAGTAATGGTAGTCTTTACAGGATTATATTTCTTGTGAGTTATCTAACCGATGTTCAAAGATTTGGTATTCTGGATGATCATTGTGAGACCCAATCTACATACGTTTCATTTAACTTGCAAGTCATGTATTGAAGATCTTCTGTATTCCCTGCTATGACTTCTTGATCGTCTGCAAATTGCAGAATATTATTCGATTGTGATCTCTAGTGGTATTTCCATACCCGAAATTGTTTTTGATATATATACAAATATTAAATCCGATGGTAGAGTACAATATATGCAAACTAAAAAAAGCACTTCTTTGGCAATGGGACCCTTAAGATATGAGAAAATAATAACTGAAAATTTGACCCAAAATTGTTTGAGTACCGCAAGATAATAACAAAAATTTGACTTCAAATACATGTTATGCAAAGGAGAGTAAGATAGAAGTGAAAAAAATTTCTTATAACCTCCCACAAACCAATACTATTAGGTAGGTCAGTAATTTCTATTTCTATTTCAGTCTGTTGTTGAAGCTGGCAAGCAGTGTTTGTA
>JABXWE010034760.1:0-20941 GCA_014611495.1 Limonius californicus
GTTTTCTGTTGAACTGCTTTTTTTTTTAATTTTTTGTTTCTATTCTTTTGATTTTGTTCTTTGGTTGTTTCTGGAGATGGAACCACAAATATTTCCTGCTCTTCTGTAGTTCCAATTATATCTGTGATATTAATAGTTGTTTCACTTTCAGGTATATTGCTCGTTGTTGAGCTTAGTGGCCGTTTAGGTGATTTGGTACCTAGGGTAGTATTTTCTTCAGTTTCTGTTAAGGGTGGTCTTGAACTTTGAAGCGGGGGTAGTCGCGGAAAAGTTAGAAGCGTCGACGGTTCTTCTGTAGTGGCATTTTGTTTGACTGAATTTGGGCATTTGTTTGCTATATGACCTTGTTGTTTGCACAGAAAGCACGATATTGAGTCTGTCGAAAGAAAGATCCTAAAAGTTATATCTTCGAAACTTGTTAGTAAAGAATCAGGAATTTGAGTTTTATTGTCTAACACGAATACGTGTCGTCGGAAACTCAAAATATGGGAGTATCCATCTTCAGGGATTCCTGCTCTTAAAAATCCGATGGGAGAGACTGGTTTTAGGCCGCAATCTTTCAAAGCTGTTTCTATTATAACTTGTGGGATGGAGGGGCATGCATTGGATATGATTATTCTCTTTGTAGGAGTAATCAAAGGACGGATTTCGTGATTAATTTCGTTTATTTCTATGGTTTTATAGTTAGTAGTTAGATTATTGACTATTTCTTTACTCGAAAGAAAAATACAGAGACGGCCTTGCGACATTCTTGAAACAAATCGTATATTTGAAGGACTAACTATTGTGCCGATAGTCTTGACGTAGTCGTTTTGTTTTATTCCTTCGACTGTATCTATTATAATAGCTTGATCTCTTTTAGGAAAGACTACAGTGGTATTAACATTAGTTTTGGCTATGTTTGAATAAGTTTCTACATCAATTTGAGAATTACTTTGTTCTGCTTGTTGGGTAAATGTGTTCGGAGAGCCCCTGTACTCAGAAGCCTCCATTGTTTGTGAATTCATACCTGTGTATTAAGTTTTTCGTTTGTGGAAAGATTCGGTATAACTTAGTATCATTTCTATTACTTGAAATGGATAAAAGATAAATCTGGTATCACACTGGTTATCTCTACACTCGCGTACAGTATGGTGCAACTAAGATAACGTTTTCACTTCACTGCTGCACAACCGCACGGCTCGAGCACCTCTCGAAAAGTCCTCCTAAATTTTGTTATTTAAAAAATATGAAAAATATCAATCCTAAATGCGAATAAGAATATACCACAAAATATTCTGCAATCAGAAGTTTATTGTATGTACTAATATTACATACACATATACATACTTACCAGCGAATATCACATGAACATCTGGGATAGCCTCTAAACATGGTAATATAAAAAATGCTCCTTATTTATTGTTCAGTTATACAGTTTACAACAGCAACTTAAAATGTTCTTATTCTTTCTAAATCATTTTTAAGACAGGTAGATTTCAAAGAATTTAAGTTTTTTTCCAATCAACCATTTTTGACTAATTTTTTAATAGTTGCACTTCCTAGCACTTTCTGCGGCGAGCTCAGTTGCTTCCTATTGTTTCCTATCGTACAAACACCATTAACATTTTTTGCAACAAATGAAAATGGTTTAGCTAATCTAATCTAGTTAAACGTTAGTTATTTATTAAGAATTACAAATACAGTGTGTAAAAAAATTAATCTGAAGAAAGCTATTTTAAAAATGGCAAGCTTCGGAAGATTGTCCCTGTCTAAACGCTCGTTTTCTTCAACCCGCTACAAACCGACTGTTGCGAGGTACACGGTTAGTAAAAATAAATAAGTGCCACACAATCACGTCGCCGCTAAACGACGATTTTCAGAAGGCCAAGAATTGACGAAAATTCAGCCTTATTGTGCTTCCTTTTTACCCGAATATGAGTTACAAAATATAATCAAAAATATATACACAAAAATAACAATTCATAAATTATTAAACAGTGGGTACACACGTGAAAACGTTTAAACAAAGATCACAATCGGTCTAGCTGTAAATTAAATATTAAGAAATGGCTTCTAGACGTCTGTTGCTCCCGCCGCTAGTAACCGCGACCTTCTACAGTAAGATACAAAAAATATAGCTGGATAGTCAGTATTAGCTAAATTCCCAAAGCAAGTACAGTTAGCTATTAAATTACTCTAATTTACGGGAAACGGTAGAACGTTAAATTACATGATCAATTATCAACCCCAACCCTATTTTCACTGGTCACAATGAAAAATCGTCTGCACGCTTTGAAGCTCTAGAATCAGTTTTTGTTTGTTTTAAGCAGCTCGGTCCAATCCATTCGAAGGAAAACGAAACACGTGCAGTGAATCGCATAATTCCGAGAAATGTTTCCTGCAGTATTGAGGTAATGTAGATACCAACGATAACTTTGTGGCATAACACAGAAAAAAAATGTGGCGCAAACTGATTTATTGTGGAATAAATGTTATGCAATTTAATTTTAAATGCGGAAACCCAAACGAACGTTACAAGATATTAAATTAAAATAGAAAATCATTTTTAAAAAAAGGTTTAACGAATTTGAGTAGCATTGCTGATATGGTAGAGGCGTTAAAGACTCATCAATGTGCTATTCGCTGTTTAACAAACTTCATCTACGAGATTGTCTAAGGATTTTTGAAAATTCTAAGTTTAATGTCCCATTACCCAACAACCATTGATTCCATTGACATCTGCTTTTAATATCGTTTTTGAACTAGAAAAATACACCCGCTTAAATAGTACTGTTTCAAAATTTCTTATATTTCAAAACGATATAGAGTGGAGTCTCGATTTTGTGAACTAATTCCGGCAAAGCCAATTCACTCTATGGAGGGTGTTCACTATTTCGAGCTATGAATTAAAAAATGTGTGTATTTATAGAAATAAATGTTTATTCTTCAAAAATAACAAATTGTGTACAGTATATCGTAGATAATATGTATATAAAAAAAATCAGTTAATAGGAAATTAATTCATATTGAATGTAGTAATTTTGGATTGTTTTTGCTTCTTGGTTATATTGATTTGTACTAGTTTTTGTCTCAAATCATGTAACACAAGCAAACTGCTATATTCCACCATATGTTCTCCGTTTTCCTCAGTCCACTGGATAACGTCGTTAATAGATCGCAAAGCTTGGCTTGTTGGCATTAATTAGTCTTCTGCGTTCAACATTATTTTATCTTCCTCTTCGTTTTCTGATGCCGAACCAATTCTTATTTCGTTCTCCAACTCCTTTACATTTTCTGGTTCTGTATCTTTATTCCATTCTTCAATGTCATTTATTTCACATACTACCTAAAATAAATAAAAATACAAATTTGCATTATAAACATCAAATAATGTTTGCAGTTATATATATTGCTATGTACACCTTTCTTAGCTGGTTGTACTAGCGGATTGCAACTCAATGATCAATGAACTCTCACCTTACTGTTATACATCGGCTTAAACTTCTCTTCTCAGGGTTTCGTGGCTTCCTTTATGCTTCTATATCTTTAAATATGTATACTCAAACACTTCAATAAAACTGCTTGTAGCATAACTTTGTTTAATTGATTAAATCTTAGAACATTTGAAATGTATAGTGCCAAATATAATTCGTTGGATGATAATTTAAAATAATTTGATTGCTCGGGGTGTGATTTACTGGGCGAAGCCCGATCACACCCCCGCTTGATTCAAATATCGGAATTCGAATAATTTTTCACCCTTATTTATCCATAACCATAACAACCCTTTTTTTATAATACTTGCCCTATTGGAGCTCACCCTTTTGATCACATGAACATATTCACGTTGGCCATGGGAACCCAATTATTCCAACGCTACCTCCAATAGAACAACCATTTACAAATCCACTAGCACATGAATACTTAATGAGGAGATCCATAAGTAAAAATATGTACACACACTTACATGCAGTGCACTGACCTGCTCATAAAATTACCATGACAATATATATATATTCCCTTCATACAATCGGTAAAGAGATTAAGTTATGTATAAAAGAGATAAACGAAGATTGTGGTGCTGAAGCAGAAGTGAATATTAATCAGATAGGGAGGGATATTATGGGGAAATATAATGATGATACTACGATGAAATATAATGATGACGCTACGATGAAATATAATGATGATACTTCGATGATATATAATAATGATACTACGGGAAAATGTAATGATGATGTTACGAAAATATGTAATGATAATATAGGGGTATTGAATACTGATATGAAATATAGAAAGATTGTAGAGGAAATGCTTCAGACCCATTGTAACCCAGTAGGTTATGTACATAGATTGCAAGTTAAAAATGAAGATTCGTTTCATTGTAAAAGTTACCCAGTTCCACATGCGTATAGGGAAAAAGTTAGAATACAGATTAATGAAATGTTAAGAAAAAAGATAATAGAGCCTTCGTCTACGAGATTCATAAATACAATTGTGGTAGTAAAGAAAAGTACTAAATGGAAATGGGAGACACAGCAGGAGACGGCATTCAATGAATTGAAGAAGAATTTCTGCGGTCAACTATGGCTATACCATCCAGACTACGGAATACCATTTGTACTGCGCACAGACGCATCGGATAACGCTATAGCTGCAGAATTGGTGCAGATGAGTAGATATGTGTTGTGTTAAGATGTTATGTTTTATATTGCTAATGTTAAAGTTTTGGAAGAGTATTCCGAGCGTGTGTTTCCGAAGAACACAGCTCGCAAACTCTTCGAGAGGGAGATGTTATGATAAATATATGAGCAGGCCATGGAGGTACCATCGCTGCACAGCATGCAAGTATAAGAGCATACTTTATTTATGCATCTCTTTACTAGGTATTTATGTATTTATAAATTTGTAAAATGTTTGTCTTATTGGAGGTGGCTTTGGAATCATTAGATTCGTAGTAATAACGTGAATGCATAACACGTGATAAGAGAGTGAACTCCAATAGGATAAATATCATAAATCAGGGGTTGTTAGGGTAATGGATAAATGAGGGTTAAAGAATAATTATTCAAGTTCTAGTATTTGAATCAGGCGGAGGTGTGATCGGGCTTCACCCAGTAAATCACACCCGAGCAAGCAAATTTTATTAAATCTACATACAACGTAACATATTTGGCATTTAACGTTTTGGTCGATGTAATATTTGTTCAATTAAATAAGGTTATGGAATTGGCTGTTTTATTGAAGTGTATGAGTATATTCTGAAGTATAGAAACATAAAGGAAGCCACGAAACCCTGAGATAAGAAGTTAAAGCCGAGGTATTACTGCAAGGTGAGAGATCATTGATTTATGAGTTGAAAATCACTAGTATAATTACCGAAGGGAGCCGTACATAGCAATAATTATACAGATTGTCTCGATTTTTTTTTGAAACATAGCAATGAGTGCAACAAGGACAGACCGTAGGAGATGAAAGGTGGGGAATTTAAGTATCTATGGTTATTATGAAAATCAATTTAACATATTTGACATAATAAATGTAATTGTATGTGACATGCATGTCAATAATAATTAAAATCAGTACAAAATAATAAAGAATAGTATTATCAAAGGAAATAAAGAATTTCATACAAAATTAACGAAATTATTAACAAAATGAAAACTATATTAAATGTTCAAATAAACCCCCTTGCTCAGCTAAACAGTATCCCATCCGGTTGTAAAAACTTCGCCGTGTTTTATTTAACATTGCAGGAGTAATGGTTATAGAAGCATCAACAATTTTTTGACGCAATTCATTTAGATTGTTGGCCCTCTCGCTGTTGTAAACTATTTCTTTTATGTACCCCCATACAAAGAAATCAAGTAAAGCTAAGTCGGGCGATCTCGGTGGGTATAAAATTGTTCCCCGTGTGCTAATCAAACGATTAGGAAAGATATTATTCAGATATCCTTGCACCACAGCAGTGTTATGCGCCGGACAGCCATCTTGCTGATACCAAATTTGTTGAAAATCAACAGGAACTTGTTGTAACGCAGGTATTATTTGGTTTTGCAACATAATCAAATATTTATCTCCGTTCAAATTCCCTTCAATGAAAAACGGCCCAATAACGCCGTCATTTAAAATCCCAGCCCAAACATTCAGCTTCTGAGGATACTGAGTCCTGTAATCCATTCGAATATGTGGATTTTTACGGGACCAAAATCTAACGGCCGACGGATTATGTCTACCAAGTAATGGAAATGAGGATTCGTCTGTAAAACAGATCATTGAAATAAAATGATCGTCATTATTTGCCCGTTCCATAATATCTTCGCAGAACTCCATTCTTCTTACTTTATCTTCTGGAAAGATTTGCTGACTGGTAGCTATTTTATAAGAATGATATCCTTCTCTTTGTAAAGTTCTTTGAACGGTGTCCTTATTGGTACCTATTTCTTCAGCTATTTGTCGGCAAGATTTAGAAGAATCTAGCTCTACACTTGCACAAACCAACAACTTACGTTCTTCCTTTTCAGCATTGATGCGGTTGCCATTGGTTGGATGACATTTTCTACACTTTGCAATACATCCACTTTCTTCAAAATGTTTCACAGTCTTCGACACTGTTGATGGAGATGGAATAGGACGATTTTCAAATGCATTTACAAATAAATTAATTGTGTCGATAATTGAGTTACCGGCATAAACCCACTTAATTATTTGTATTTTTTCTTCTAGTGTGTAAGTCATTTTAATAATTTCATTTTACTACAAATTATTTGGAAATTAAATGTAATATGACAAATAGACCAAAATGACATTAAATTAAATTTAATACGGTCAAGGCATACTATTTGTTGGTGTCCATGGATACTTATTTTCCCTTCCCCAAACCCCATATATCATTTCTCTATCTTTTATCCCACCTCCTTGTTGCACTCATGTATTTCCTATGTTTCCAAAAAAACAGAGACGATCTGTATATGCTTTATTAGCTCAATAGCTACATAGTAACATTGCACAAATGGTAACATTGGTAATAGGAACAAAAAAAAAACACTTATACTTAGACATTACGTACATTTGGATTAATGTTTTGCAATAGGTTCACGACATCCTGATTTGTATTGTACTCTTCATTTTAAAATGCTTAATGGAACATTTTCTTCTTCATCATCTAAATTTGAACTCAAAATATTCCGCCAACATTTCTCTATAACAGCTGGATTTAACGTGTTCCAGGCCATGGCTAAATTCAAAACTGCATCCCTTAAAGTGGATGTTTGCAATAATGCACTCAGTTCAGAACCTTTCGAAAGTAGCTGTGCTAGTAGATTTTTACAATAGAACAACTTCGTAATTCTAATGACGTTTTGGTCCATCGGCTGTATCAGGGGAGTAACATTCGGTGGCACATATAGTACATTAATCATACCATCAGAACTCTAACTCCACATCAGGTGGATGACTTGGTGCCTTATCCAACAACAATAGTGCCTTAATTAGTAAGTTGCGATTCTGTAAAAACGTTTTCACCTGAAAGTGTTATTAAAATTGTTAGTAAAAAATATTGGTAGGTACCTATTTGATCAGTTATAGGGTATATAGGGTCTATTCAAAGGTTATACATCTATGTAATTTTCTTTTTTAACACATTCATCTGCAATTTGTACTTGTACTTACTTCGGGGATAAACATCTCATGAAACCATTCCCGAAAAATGTTCATTGTCATCCACGCCGTCTTTGAACTTTTGTAATTAACGGGCAGCTTGAAATTTCGAAAAGCACGAGGATTTTTGGATTTACCAATGACGAGTGGGTTTAGTTTGTGATTTCCTGTTGCATTTGTAGATGACAAAAATGTTATTCGTTGCTTAGAACTTTTTGCAGTTTTCTCCGTCTGTGATACATAGGTCTTGCTAGGTAACAATTTCCAATACAGACCTGTTTCATCTATGTTGTATATTTGCTCAGGTACCAATTTGAGCTAGTCAATGAGGCATCTTAATTTTTCCTTAAAAGGATCAATTAACTCAGGCTGAGACGAGAGTTTTTCTCCACTTATCTGTAGAAGTTGTATGCCATAACGTTTTTTGAACCTGTTTAACCAGCCATTGCTAGCGTTAAATGAAGAAGTTTTATCAATTGATTTTTGTAATAGTTTGGCCTTTTCTTGTAACATGAATTCACTAACAGGCACATTCCTTTTTCTCAAGTTTAGAAAATATTTATACAAAGCTCTTTCCATTTTTGGATATCCAGATACTTGCAGCGTCTTTGTTTTTGCTGAACCCCCAAAAGTTTGTGAAAGCCTCTTTAATATTGGCATCTTCTTTTTTTTATTGCACACACAGTCGATTTTGCTATTCCCTACTTCTTAGGAAGATCAGTCACACATTCACCTTTACTCAAAGATTCCCGCAGTTCACTTTTTTGTTTCAAATTCAAGCACTTTCTTTTTTGTGACATTTTCACTTTGCAAAACCAAAACCTCAAACTTATACTTGGGTATATTATAGCATGCACGACGAGATTCACCAGTGAAATGCGATCTACAATAATACACACGCTCAAAATCGCGAACGCTGAATACGTAAAATGGGGAATCCCCGTGAAATACTCACGTATGTAACTAATTTACTGCAGTTCACTTTATCGGAGTTTACCGCTGTTCACTGTATCGCGACGCAATAAGTAAAATTGGATGTTCACACTATGGGGTAGTTCACTCTAAGCGGAGTTCACTGTATCGCGACTCCACTGTACGTCGAAAAAACTCAAAATGTATTGATATAATTTCTGTGACATGAAACTTGCGTAAAATCAAAAACAAAGAAAATATGTGTTCGGTATTTGTTCCACAATGATAAAAGGGAATTGTGTGTGTGTCTCAATTCAAAGCGAATGGTTTTGCCAAACACTCTAGATTAAGGGACCTCGTTGGGGCAGTGCGAACAAGTGCTGTCAATCGAGGTCACAGTGAAATGAATTTCGCTTAGTTAAGTTTAGGGTGCATGTTGCATGAATGACTAGTATGTAAGGGGCGCCCGCACCCCCCTGGGTAATGCGAAAGCTATTCGGAGGGGGAGTATTGCAAATGTTTAAATAAAAAAAAACCTTCCCAGATTAAAAACTATGTCCGGTAATATTTTTGAAACTACCAACTTTAGTGTATGCTTATTTAAAATCTGAAAATTCGATTATGATAAACGTTAGGCTAGTTGAAAGCTCTATAACACATACGAAAATAGCTGGTGCTAACCAACCAAAACAACTAGGGAAACTGTAAAATTTGAAATGATATTTCTCAGGAAGCTCCTACAAGGATTTGTCGTCTATTCATTATTGCAATGGGTCTTCAAAGTCCTCTGTAAATATTTGGTAACTTAAGTCTACATGTGCGTAAAACAAGCACCACCTAGTGTCTGTTAAACGAATATCTTTTATAGTTAGGATTTGTAGAGACGTGCTATAAAAATATAAACACTGTTGCCTGAATGTTATATTGTGTCTGTCACTGCATCAATATTCTGATGATTGCAACATATTGTAATCTATGTAAATGTGGTAAAAAATTGAAGCACATTTCGTATACTTTCTTATTACTGCATATTTTATAGTTTCTTTCCACTCTGCTGGTTTCAAGCAATGTCTACGGCTTGATTGAGTTAGAGGCGACGTTATCAAGTATCGCATTTGCCAAACCCTTACCACTCTTTTTGGCAGTGTTCCTGGGTATCCGCCCATTGCTCGCCGGACGAATGCTCGATACCAATTTATTCTTAAAATAAAATATTACCTGTAGGCATTTAGTATATATGCTGTTGGTAATTCTCTAAATATTGCATTCCTCTAAGCAATGTTGATAGTTAAAACAGGGTTGCTTATTTTAATTTGCTCCTAATAATTAAATAACGGCTCAAAACTTTGTTAACATAGCTTGATTGGTATAGAAACAGCATATTAAGGTACCAAAAATGTATAAAACAGTTATCCACTTCATTGTAAAGGATAATAATGTTATTTGGTATTACACGAATAGCTAGATTTTGTACACAACCATGTTTTTAATAGTCAAGGTATTGCTGCATCATTTATAAAGAATAAACATCGATTACTTGCGCACTACTGATTATACTTTACAATGAGGTATTTAGACTTTCAAAAAATTTGTATTTTTCTTAATATTTAAGTTAGAGTTTAGCATAAAAATCTTTGAATTTGTCTTAGCGCTTCAACATAAAAATTTCAAATGACTAAGCAGAACATAAGAACTTTCGCTTTCAGTACCAAAATGGTTTCAAAAGATTCTTGTATTTGATACATTAATCACTACAGATAAACCACTAAATTGTGAATCAAGCGATTGCACGATATCTACGACCAGACATACAGGCGCATATACACATTTTGTATAAACAATTTTTTTGGATTTTGGGTGTATAAACGAATACCTCTTTAAAATGTCAATATGTATTTAAAAAAAATAATACTTTCCTTAAATCTATAGTATCTTAAAATAAGAGTTCTAGTTAAAAATCAGAAGGCGCATGGCTCCCTTACTCGTCGTGGTCAAGTAAAAGTTTTGTCATGTGTCCATTTAAAAAAATAATAACAATTTAACAACTGACAAGAGTATAATTGAAACTTGGATTTATCATGCGTATTTATAGCTGAAACACATGTGGAAGTTATGATATAGCCGGACGGAAACAAAGAAGACGAACAATGCTATGAAAAAGGATAAACGAAAAGGAATTGAAGAAATTTTTAAAGTAGCTGTTTAAAATGCAAGGGGCACTGTACACAAAGAAACAGAACTTGAAAATGAATTAAAAGAAAGAAATGTTGACATAGCCGTTATTCCAGAAACAAAGAAAAAGCAACAAGGATCGACTGAATTAAAACCTTATATCTTACTCTACATTGGCGTCACGCTGGAAGAAAGAGGTGCTGCCGGAATAGCAATAATCATAAAACGAGAGTGGAAGGATAGAATACATAGCTACCAGTTTATTAACAAACGCATCATAAAGATCAGGTATAAAACGCACAGAGGCTATACAAGTGTAACAGGTATATATAACTCAGAATAAGGGCGGAAAATTAACACACAAGATTTCTATGAGAACCTACAAATAATTACCAACGGTATAAATACAAATGATTATGAGATCACAGCAGGCGATTTTAACGCCAGAATTGGTAACGTCCCCGTTGAAAGCATTATGGACAGACATGGAGAAACCGTCGTAAATAATAATGGAAAGCTGCTTATAGACTTTTCCACGTACAATAATTTTAAGATTACCAACATATTCTTCCCGGACAAAGAAATACATAAATTTACTTGGAGAGCCAGAGGCAGTCGATCGATCATAGATTATGTACTTACCAATCAAAAACTATCAACATTGGTCCAAGACACAATAATTTACTGGGGTACGGACATAAACGAAATAGACGAGTATTTCGTCTATGGTACGGATCACTTCTTGTTTATATCGAAAATACCCATTCCTAAATAATGGAAGAAGTCGTACGTGAAAACGAAGTGCCGGAAAGAAACCTGCAAAGTACACTTGCTACAAGAGGATACCATATGACAACATTACCAGAGTAAGCAGAACCAGTACATACAAGAAAAAGCTACCAGCAGAAACATCAGTTTCGAATGGGAAGATATTAACACATTGACTGCCCGCAACGCGGCTACCGCGTTGTAACCATCTTCCATGTGCCGCCGACGCGTTTCCCGCGTTTTCTGTTGCTGTGTTTTATAGCCTAAACATCCGGCCGGCACCACACTTATTCACAGTATATCTAGGTAGGCACACAGTATACACTTGAAAGTAATAGAAAAAAATAGTCGTTTCAGAATTTATATTTGTTGGTGAACATTTTATTTTTTCATAATCAAAATATATTGCGTACAGTGAAGAAAGGTGAGTTTCTGATATTTTATTCAATTAAATATGTAGGTTATTGGTGGCGTGCGTTGGTGAGAACTAAAAAATCAAGTTAAAATTTAATAAAAAATATTACCATAATAGTCAAAACAGACGAAATGAGACAAAAAATTCGTATTTTATTTCAGTTGAGTTGAAAATCAATTGGACATGAACGACAATAATATGTCTCAACCGTCAACTTCAAAGAGAATACGTCTAGATAATCGTCGTCCACTGACTGATGCTGAATTGTTGCAAGCTTTGGAAGAGTCAGACGACGAAGTCGACTTTGTTGACGACAAGGAAAGTGAAGATGATTCTGATCATGATGAAGTAAACGAGTTAGCGAATTCGCCTTCATCACCAACTCGATTAAATCAAAATAACGATACTCTGGAAGCAGGTCCAAATAGTGAAACAAGAGAGAAACTTTGGTTGAACGAAGTACCAGATGTGACGAAAATTCAGTATTCCGCAGTTTATGGATTAAAAATTGTCATGGACTCGCATGATCCCATAGATTATTTTAATTTATGGGCCAATGACAATTTTTATGAATTAATTGAGCAGGATTCCAACTCATACGCAGTCGAGATTCTTTCAAGGAGTACTTCTGATCAAAGCAGGATAGTGTCCTGGAAAGATGTGACAAAAGAAGAAATCAAAATCTTTCTTGGCCTTTTGTTTCATATGGGGACAATTAAAATATATCGTTTGAGCGATTATTGGAAAACAAATTATTTATTCAGTATTCCGGTATTTTCTGATTTTATGAGTCGAAATCGTTTCCTTTTAATACTGCGTGCTCTACATCTTACCATATATGAAACGGAAGGACAATGTAACCTGGCAAAAATACTACCCCTGGTAGATTTTTTCAACTTGCGAATGGAGGAAATTTACTATCCAGCTAGGGAACTAGCACTGGACGAGTCCATGGTCCTTTGACGAAGCCGATTAAGTTTCCAGCAGTATATACGAGGAAAACGGCACAAGTTTGAAATAAAGCTGAATGTACTGGCAGAACCAACTGGAATGGCGCAGAGGCTATTAGTATATGGAGGTTCAGCAGATCCAGATACGGGAGGCTCTAAACACACTGAAAAAGTCGTTCTAAAATTGATGGATGGTAAATTCAATGTTGGACATGCTCTGTACACGGGCAATTTTTACAATAGTATAGCGTTGTCAGAGAAATTGTTGTAAGCAAAAACGTATACAACTGGAACTCTTAGAGTGAATCGAGCTGAAAATCCAAAAAATGTGACTACGAAAAAACTGCATAGAGGCGAATCATACTGCGAATACACCCACGAGAACATTTGCATAATGCAAATGGAAGGATCGTCGAGATGTATTGGCTATTTCGACATGGTGGAAACAAGATCAAAAAGAGGTGTAGAACAATTCAAGCCAAGACTGATTCTGGAGTATAATAACTTCATGGGAGGTGTTGATCGCAGTGATCAAATGCTCAGCTACTACTCTTATGAGCATAAAACTTTGAGGTGGTACAAAAAAATTGCCATACATCTCTTCCAGATTATGTTGACAAACTCGTATTTTCTGTATAATAAATACGAACAGAAAAAAATGAACCTATATGACTTTAGATTGTCCATAATCCAAAGTTTATTACCACCACTGACTAAGCAGGAGAAACAGAAGCTTGTGTACCACTTGCCAGAGTATGCAAATATTGGTACCAGACCAAGAAGTTTAGAAAAGACTCTGTTTATTTTTGTCCCCAGTGCCCTAATGAACCTGGACTATGTTTGACACCATGTTTCAGATTATTTCATGAGCAGCAATATTTTTTTAATATGTACCATATTTTTCGCACCGTGTAACTAACATTAGAAAATGAATCTTTTACGTTGTTTTTATATTTGGTAAGCATATACACGTCCTACGCTGCAAATTATAAAGAACGTGAATACTGCGTTGACGGCATACCAGGGGGCATTTTTTGGTTGGGTGCCGTCAAAAAAATTGAACTTGTGTTAGTAAAATAATATAGTAATGACCCAAAAACACATGAATATATAGAATTTTCTCGAAAATTAAATAAAAAGTAACTGGCCCTTGGGAGTAATCCTCGTCCACAGGGTGGCAGTGAATGTGTTAAAGATATCGTAGTGAAAACAGCAAAAGAAACGTTAGGCACTAGAAAAAAACAAAGAGATAGCGCAGTTAATAAAAGGAAAGAAACAAGCGTGTTTGGAACACCTTCATTTGAACACCCTCGAAACTAAAATAGAATACAAAAGACATTGCGCTATAGTCAGAAGAGAAGTCAGAAATTAAACGCTATAGCTGGGACAAATATGTCTGTGACATAGAGCACGATATTCACGGAAGACAAGACAAAGCATACAAAATACTAAAACACCTAAATAAAACCGAAAAATATAATCTACAACTGAACGTTATCAGTGAAAACGAATGACTAAAACAATTCAAAGCACTGTGGACGCAAGATGAGGACGAACCAGCAATATTAACATATAGCGACGAAAACGTAGATAACATTATGATGGATGAATTAATACTAGCACTACATCACTGCAAAAATAAAAAATCCCCAGGAAGTGACGGCTTAAATATAGAATTAATAATATATGCCCCTGCTATATTACATGCACGTCTACTCGACTTTATAAATATTTGTTGGAAATATGGTCGTATACCAGAAGAATGGAAATTGGCAACAGTGGTTCCAATATTCAAAAAGGGAGACCGCAACATCTGCAACAACTATAGAGGTATTAGCCTGTTAAACACCTGTTATAAACTATATGCATTTATTATAACACAACGCCTAATTGCTATATTAGAAAATATCTTCTCAGAATATGAACACGGTTTCAGGAAAGGGCGGTCCTGCTCAGACTGTATTTTCTCACTAACCCAACTAGTAGAAAAACGCCGAGAATATAACCCACCCAATTTTACAGGGTTTATCGACTATAAAAAAGTGTTTGATAAAGTAAACAGAACAAAACTGTGCGAAATTATGCTGAAGAAAGGCATCCCTCAACACCTAGTGAGAGTAATACAAAGCTTATACATATATGGACAACAAAATTATAATTGAAATACACAAAACCAATAGAAACGAGAACACAGAATCAATTAACGGAGGAGTCCGACAGGGGTGTCCGTTGTCACCTTCATTTTTTAATATATATACATATCGACGAAGTCATGAAATGCTGGCAGACGGTACTGAACTAACATTTTATAATAAATGGCCCCGTTGATACGTTGATAATCTACAAAGAGCAATACATAAATTATACAAAACATCTAAAAAATATAATTTAGAAATTTCCACTTCAAAGACTAAGGCGATAGCTTTTAAATGCCAAGATCCCATTAGAGCAAAAATCATTGTTGATGACACGCCAATAGAGCAAGTTAATTGTTTCAGGTATTTAGGATACAACATTACATATGAAGAACAAAGAGATATTAATAGCAAAATAGCGAAATTCAACTACATGTGCGGTACGATAAAAAGATATCTACGAAACACAAGGAGCGAAACGCGCCTTAAGTTTTATAAGGTAATGGCCGTTCCCGTTTTACTATACGGATACGAAAACTGGACGATTACTGAAAGCTAAGAAGAAGAATAGAAACAGCTGAAATGAGACTCTTACAACATACGGCTGGCTATATATTACTGGACCATAAACGTAATGAGGATATTAAACAAGAATTAAATATCTTTAATCTAAATGAAATAATAAACCAGTACAGAACCAACTGGCAGGATCATCTCAATAGAATGGACAACTCCCGCATACCGAAACAACTACTCCATTACTGGCCCACATGTGGAAGAAGAAACATTGGACGACCTAAAAAACGCTGGAAAGACCAGCTCTAATCTGTGAGACCGGAACAAACCAAAAGGTTTAACCCTTGATGCTGATGATGATGACATGTGGCAGTAAAAACGGTAAATTCACTCTTTATCCAGACTTTTTCAGATATTCTTAAAAAATATAAATTCTACAATCCTTAAATTCCTAGAGCCGTGTTCGTGACATCTGTAAGTAGCCCATTACTATCGGAATTCTCTCTATTTGGTATTTGAGACAGTCTTGAGTCTATTTCTTTCTGTAGGTCTTCTATCTCGATATTGCTTGCTTCTGTCGTAGGAGCATATATGTGAATTATAGTTAATGTAGAAGATGCTGTATTTATCTATATTGATATGATTGTATTGTTTCCTTGATTGTATATCCAGACAATTTTTTAAATATTTTGGCATAACAACTACTACTAAATTTAGGTTTTCTTCCCTTCCTTAAAAGTACACTATATACACTGGTATAAAATGTCCTGTATCTTTCCATTTCGTTTCACCGTTTCCACCTTTCTCTATACTGCATTATTTTATTTGCGTGAAGTATGTGTAGCTGTCCTGTTGCATTTAGTTCTCTTACAGCTTTCCTATTTTAGACTTTCACCAATTCTTATCTTATTATTTTTATTTTTGTCTTTCCACTACTTCTTGAATATATTCTTCTTTGCCAATAGCATATTTTCCGCATGCACCCAAACGCATACCTCTATCATACACTGCATATCCATGCATTTTTTTACTAATATATGTAATGTGAAAGTTATAATTTTGGTTGCCTTGAATTTCTAAATATTTAAAACACTTGTGGTGTGATATAATTTTATTGTAGTAATTTCATTTAATCTTAGACGACAGTACGTTACACTAAATGCCGTTGAACAATTCTTCTAAATTAATTGAAGTAGTACACATTTCATCAAATTACTATAAAACAAATTTATTATGAATATATTTCAACACTATATTGCAATACTACAGCTCATGTAATTAGCTATTATACATTCTTGATACTATACGTTTTACAGGACGCCGGTAAAAATCAAGTTAAGACACCACGCGCCCTCAATTCAAGTACCGAAATTGATGTGTCCGTTATTCCATGGTTTTATTTAAGAAACTCGCTCAAGAGGGCCATCGAATACCACTTGGCAATTATTGGCATCGCCGCTGAAATCGAACAGGTATTCAGTATCCTGTTCCTATTTGTTTTCTTGGGAACGCTGGCATTGATATGTTTCTCTATTTACGCTGCAACAGCGGTTAGCATCTTTTACCATTTTCCCGACCAAACGTACAAAAGTGTAAATTTTTAGGTTGGGAATAATTCTCAAACCATGGTGAGACACATATGCGAGTGCATCTGTGCTTGCTTACAAGTTGCAACAGTTTGCTTTTGGGGAGAACAAGTCATACATGAAAGTCAGAAAGTAGGAATGGCCGTCTGGGAATCGAATTTTGTAGGAACTGATGTAAGATTCCAAAAGATGCTAACCCTGATAAACCGCCGTAGTCAAAATCCAACGAAGATCACCGCTGGAAAATTCGCTGAAATTTGCTTGTCCACGTTTACTTGGGTAAGACGATTTAAAAATATTCTGTAATAATGTAGGTATGGAATTTTTTATACGAATGACAGTATTTGAAGTATTATGAGAAGTATTTTTTATCAAGTATTTAATTTCAGATTTTGCGAACGTCATATTCGTCTTTCATGGTTCTACGGAAGACAAACGCTGACCCAATTTAGATTCTGTTAATTTCAAAACTTTTACCACTCTTGAAAATTATACTAACACCATCTGCACTTGCACTTGTTTTAAATATATTTTATAGAATAAAGCTGAAGAATTACGGAAAGCGAGTATAGACTACAGATGCTACTCGATCATTTTAATCCAATATGTATGTAAAAAATACAACATCTAAGAATTATATTGTTGGCAACAACAGAACAGTCAAGATGTAAATTGGTATTAGAAAACATTTTTATAGAAGAAGTAATGGACATAAAGTATTTAGCAGTGATAATAATAAGCTACAAAAATATAAACTAAGAGGAAGAGAAAGAAAAATTCTAAGCCTAAATCACACGATATGAAAAAACACACTTTTGGTTGGAAACGAAAGCACGACTATAGGAAGGGGTCGCCAGACCAATCATGATATACGACATGGAAACTACGGCAGATATCCCAGAAACAAAGCAGCTAATGCAAGTGACACAGTTAATAATACTAAGAAGAATAAGGTTAGAGACAAGGCAAGATAGAGTACGAAATGACAATATATGTGAAACAAGCAAAGTACAACCGATAACGGAATGGGGTACCGCTAGACGACAAGAATGAGATAGTCACGTGTGAAATGTATGAGACAGTCAACCCCAAGGAAGAGGTATTGGACGCCCCTCAAAAGATGAAGAAGCAGCTTGTGAATATTATCGAAGTAGAACAGGCAAAACTGCCTAAATAAATGAAGAACAAGAACAAGAGAAGAATATCTAAGTGGTGGTTTTGGTGTTTTTGTTTACACTATGCGTATGAGTAATCATCATCATAATCCTGACCCTCGTTTGTACTGCTTGCGCAGTGTCGAGGTGGTGTGAGGCAAAGCTAACCTAGTTTGTTCTATGCACAACAGGGCCCGACTCTGCGGGTGACTGTGTTGGTGCGAAACCATGCTTGATTTGCCCAATGTGTGGATGTTTCTGTTTATGGGATTGTTACTCCTATAATGTGACCGTACGAGGAGTGCGATTAATTTGATCTCCAATGGCAAATGGAGACCCACTACCGACTATCCAGGGAATCAGAAAAATTTCCAACCCCTGGAGTGATTTGAACCGGGAAGTGTTCAGACTATTACATCCAAAGCCTGGTTGTCTTACCACTGAGCCACCCCAGCCCTTCATTTTGAATAATGCAAAAAGCAAATTTTTGTTTTTTTAAGAGACGAACCTTTTCTAAGATTACCTACAACCAAGAAAATTAACACATTACTTACTGATGTCTCTTTTTCTAAATATTGTAATAACTAACCCAAAAACATAAGTTTGTCGCGCATAGGGACTTGTACTTTATTGTTTTGTGTTACTATTAGACTATTTTGCAGCTGTCAACTGCCATATCGCATATGGAAACTAACTTATCGTATTTCTACATAGTTATGAGAATTTTTAATTATTTATGTGTTCTGTATCAACTTCTCAAATGCGAAATAACTCTCTTTCTCTTATGTCCTAATCTATACTTTTGGCTAATTAAAGAAATTAAATGGATAATTTAAATATCGTCATGCCGATTACATTTACATATACCTAGTAGCAACGTCTCTGAGGTCTCAAAACAATGCAGGAGCGAACGTTTTTCATATAATGTGTCTTTGTGGATGGTTGGAAGCAAAAGATTTTGCTGAATTACGATTTTCTCTCAGGGAAGACATTTTATTGTTGTTTTAGATTGGAGCTTGATGATTTTCGACGATACAGGCAGATACTGATTTTGTAACATACAAGTAACATTATCTGCGTAAGGATTTATAAGAACGAGTGAGGTAGGATAAGCACAACATATTTTCAGGATTAAACTAATGAAATACAGTTTGTTCTGTAATTAATTTAACATACAATTATTTATAAGCATTTTATCGAGCTTATTTGATTCTATTTGGTTAATAATAATAAAGTGGCACACTAATAATACTATATGGGAAATACACGAATTAAAATCTTAATGCCTTTCTTTAGTGAAATACCTTTCCTTGAACATATTTATCCAGAAGTTGTTTAAGTGAAAAAGTTTTTATAAGCTGTTTAAAATGGGTAGTACAATCTTCTGGACCTGGTATAAGATAATTTTCGAATAAACGATGCAAACATTCGTACATTAAAGTAACACTCGTTATCTTAGGAGATGCGTAGCTTGTACTTCTGGCAAAGTAGTGCTAATAAAGCTTGAATGTAGATTGTAAAGCCATTAACGATTGTTCACCAGACATATGAAGTCGCGCTGAAGCTTTTTTAAAATATGTCAGCGGTGTCTTGCTGTATCCTGGCAAGTCGAATTTCGTAATCAGTGTCAAAAGTTGCGCCTTAAAGACGACACAAAGTCGTCCATAGACTAAGAGTACGGCGTAGCTGTATGTCTAACAATGTTAAACACTTACCATCACCTTCTCGTATCCGAACTTTCATAAATTTGCATATAAATAGTTTGAAAATATGAGGCGATGGTTTGCTTTCGGGATAAACAAATCATACACGAAATCCAGAAAGTGGAATGGCTTTCTTAGAATCAAATCTTGTGGGAATTGACATACATTTTCAGAAGGTGTTGACTATAATTATTCGTCGGAATCAAAATTCCACCAAGACCAGGCAGAAATTTAGCAAAGATTTGCTTATCCACGTAAGACGACTTCGCCATGTTCTGCAAAATGCAGGTAAGGAATTTTTGATACAACCATCTTGACTTAACACTTAAAACTATCAGACTTATCATTTTATATTATGTATTTAGTATTAGATTATGCGAACTTCAGATTCTTCTTTTATGGTTCTATGCAATGCAAACACTAACAAACGTTAGGCTCTGATATGTCGAACTTTTATAACTTTTTACTAAGTTTGTAAATGATCTTAGAATTTTCTGTACCTGCATTTGTAACACGTTGAGTGCCATGAAACTCCAAGGTGGCTGCTCATCCTTTTTGTCATTATTGGTCGTATAGTACCTATATACCTGGTCTTTTACGTTAGGGGTGCAGTTTTGGATGCGTAACTCCGCGTTGGCTACTCATACAGATTTAAAACACACAGCATGGGAAAATAGACGGCCTACGGACTCAACGATGTGCTTGACCTGTGCGTCTAAAAGACTAATGTGGAGTATCGCGGTAGGAAATATTTACATGCATTGTAGAATAGGGAAAAATAGCAGCTAAATAATATATGGATCAAAGTAAAAAAAAATATATTATATATTTCGATTCAACTTAAACGAATCTTCGTTAGATATAACATGTTATACAAAAAAAAATTAAACAGGAATCTTCTTCAAAGTCATAGGTTATAATATTAAAAAGTTTAAATCAATGGTCAATCTGTAAGATAACAAGAAATATTTTGTTAGGTTAGTGAAATA
>JABXWE010034761.1:0-11713 GCA_014611495.1 Limonius californicus
TTCGCTAAATTTAATAATGTTATTATTAAGACCAAATACTTTAATATATTAATACAGGAAACTCATATATAAGTTTAGCATGATGAAATGCGAGACATTGATAGTGGCGTCATCTAAGCAGTTCGGTGGGCAAGTTTCAGTAAATTTGGATAATAAATTTACAGATTACTGTTTTAAATTCATTTTAATAGTTAAAAACCTAATCCTACAAAATGTTATAAACTTATTAAACTTACAAAGTAAAGTAAAATATCATAATAATTATCAAATATTATTAATTAAAAAAGGTGTTTGCTATAATAAAGTAAATGCCATTTGCTTTAAATGTGCGACAAATGTTTCCGACAGCTGCCAAATACAAATCTTAGTGGCCCACCAAGGCGCACGGATCGCTGCAGTCAGTGTCACGAGTTTTTCCGCCAAGTTTCCTGTATTAATATATTAAAGTATTTGTTAAGACTTAACAGAAAATACTATTAAAAAAAAACGAGAATTCCCTAACCTTCGCTGTTGTACGTCACAACATTATATTTATAATGTTGCTTGCTGAAACAGCATATAAGAGACATTTCTTAGTTAAAAAATATACTGCACTTATAAATAGTGTGAATCTACTACCTCTGCAAGCTTCTTCCGTTATTTTCGATTATTGTCAGAATTACAATACTTTGCCGATGATGCAACATTAATAACGAGTATCGAGAGAACACGCAAAATTGAAAGAAACAGTCCGACAGGTAGAACTTTAAGATAATTGAGGAGGAGCTAACTATACGACCCAGGAAGATGGAGAGTTCGTACGCAACAAATATAAAAATGACACACACAGAGCAAATTACATATTCTAGGAAGATGCTACAGTTTCAACTATCTATTTAGGCACTTCAGGAAACTGAGCCAGTAGCCAGTGGCGGTTTTGAATAAGTGGGCACGGGTGCGCCCCCTCCCGGATTAAAATATTAAAATTATCTTTACTTTTCTGTATTTAAATAATAATTAAAATGAACTAACTCTGCAAAAGTTTGTTTTGTGTAGCTATCGTTTTAACGTTTAAATTGTCATCCATTCCGCGATTTTCGCCGCAAAGTTCGCGATCGCCTTGCGTGATTAAATAGGCAGGCGTGAAGGTGGCATCTATCTCCACGATTCTCTGTATTCGGCACACGTCGCCTGACCGTACGTATATTATGATTATTGATTATAACGTTCATTTAGTGAACCGAACAGATTCGCCCGCGCTCAAAGTTTTCAATTCCAATCTGCAGTTTTGTGGCTAGTAAACAATGGATTGTAGGCCTTTTGTACGCCTAACGATGAGGTAACAGTAAATGTATGTACCATTTATGCAACCAACCGCACACTATGATAATATTTAGTTCCTTTTAGTGGTTTCGTTACTGTAGCAGGCCCGTCGGATGATTATTTACGATGACTCCCGAACGGTTCTGCGCAATAGCGGATGTAAGTGGGTTGGCAGTGACAGGTTGTTGTTGTTTTTAAGTTTGAAAGGGAAGAACGCTTATGTTTTATGTGTCTTAAGAATTTTGAATAAAATGCGTTTAAAGTTTAGTCTTTGAATATTGTTTCCCCACGAGCGCTCATAGGATAGTGTTAATAACCGTTTAAAGATTGACTTTTCAAGACTTTCGATTGAAGAAAAACATCAAAATAAAACATTAGACAGGCCCACGCCAAATTTAAATTTAACACAAAAAATGGAGAGAAAAGCACAGAACAAAGGTTACACCTATCGTTTTTCTGCAGAGACTTATAAAAAACAACTGGTTATGTGGATGTGATGTGTTAAATTTATTATTTTGTTTCCCTTCTCTTTTATTTTATGGACGGAACGGGAATGGATAAAAATTGGACGAGGACGAGAATAAAGGATTTGCATCACCCCTGGGTAAAAATTGCAAACACGAAATACCTAATCATCATTTAAATGTATTTACCAGTTATACTCTTCTAGGAAAAACAAACATTGCAGCACCATTAAGTTCGGCATAGGGAAAGTGTAGCTAAACTTAAACATAACGAAAAAGTTAGAAAAAACAGGCACGTATTGTAACGAATTATTAGCTGTATAAGATTTTGTAGCGCCTTTGAGATAGCATTAAGAGGTCACGATAAAAGTGAGGATTCATTAAATCGGGGTAGATTTAGGGAACTGGTGGACTTTGCTGCAGAGTTAGATTCTGCATTAAAAGAACATTTGAAAAGTGCTACAGTTTTTGCTGGAAGATCAAAGACAATAGGTACAAAATGAAATTTTAGATTGCATGCTGACAGTGTGTAAAGAAGAAATTTCTGACTAAATAGGGAAATCTGACTTTTTAACCATTCAGTGCGACGAAACAACAGACGTGCCAAATCAGTGCCAAATGGTCTTAATATTTAGATATGTTTACACAGGTAGAGTGTATGAACGTTTTTGGGGATTTTTCAAATTAAGGATAAAACTACAGAAGGGCTAGCTAAGAAATTCCATCTTGCAAGAAATCGATCCTCTAATATCACAAACTCCACAAAAATTAATATCTCAAACTTATGATGGTGCTAATGTTATGAGCGGTGAAACTGGGAGTGTACAAGCGAAAATTAAACAGAAATACCCCTGTGAATATTTTGTCCACTGTTATGCGCACATATTAAACCTTTTCATGCAAAAAGCAGCGTCACAGAATTCAATTCCAGCTTTTTGCTCACATTCCTCACATGTTTGTGACACTACAATATACCTACGCTTAGTTAATACATTAGTTTATGAAAATCAAGATGCTCTTATTGGAGCGTTAGAAGAAATTGAAAATAAACGGCTAAAAGGCGCTACAACTCATGAAGCCTATGGTTTGAGACGGGCATCAGAGGATTCAGAGTTCATGTTTTGGTTAAAATTTGTTCACATCTTGCCGCATGTGGATATACTTTCTAATCAGTTACAGTCAAGAAATAGAGGCAGTTTTAAAATTCAGAAAGATATTTCTGTTTTTGAAGAAAGTATTTATAACAGCCCGGACAGATGATATTCAGGACGAAAAAGAATTGATCATGAAGACAGACGAAGTGTAATTGCTAAGGAGGTTTGTGACACAATCTTGGTCCAAATGAAAGAACGATTTGCTTTTAGAGGGCATTTGGAAGCAACTGCATTGTTGAACAATAGCTCCTTTTCAAAATCCTATAAAAGCTTTCCGCTGGATATTTTAGACAGAGTAATATCTTTTTATCCCATGCTCTCAAAGAAGAAGTTAAAAAGCGAGTTAGGGGTTATACAGGGAATTTTTCTTTTTAGTATACATTGCCTGTGTATACTTTTAAAAATAACGCATCAATTACGCCTATTGTGTAGGCAACCAACTATACAGAAAACTAAAAAACAGTAGCAAACGTCACTGTAGTTGTGAATTATTTTAGTATGAAGGGTATGTTCGATGAGGCGCTTATATTAAATAGGTAAATCAAAATGAGTGGAACAGCAACGGACGATTATTATTAGTAAACATTAAATATCAATAACAGAAAACGGAAACGAAAACAAAAACAACAGTTACAACAAGTATCCGAAATGGCCACTTTGTACTTGTAAACAATAACCTAAACGGTGTTGAAAAGCACGTACAGCATTCGCAAGAAAGTCGGGATTCAAGCTATTGCATTCGGTAAGTATGCAATATTTTAATTCATCAATAATTTGTGTTGGAATATTTGTATAAATTATTGATTTCAGGTATGCCCAAGCAAAGAAGTCATTGGGCGACAAATCTGCAGAACGCGGGGGCCACGGTACGGGACCGAATCTTCCGATCCAATGTCCTAGAAACCTGTCGTTTAGAAAGTTTCTTATAGCATTCGTGGAATGCGGAGGGGCTCCATTCATCTGAAACCACGGGTCACCATTTAAGATTTCTATTGCCGAAATCATGTCGTTCCATAATAGCTCTAAAAATTTGGCTGTGTTGAGATTACCATCAATAAAGTATGGGCAGATAAACTTATTTTCAACTATTCCCAGCCATACGTTAACTTTCCCAGTGTAATGACTGTGAGTTAAGTTTTGCAAACAGCGGTTAGTGCGGGACCGAAAATTTTGTGAATGACCTTCTCCATTTGTTGTTAAAGTTGCTTCATCACTAAAAACTATCTTATTTAATATGTATTCATGTTCATTCAGCAATTTAAAGAATGTTTCGCAAAAGATTGTTCTTTTTCTTTGTCTTCATCGAATAGTTGGTGATTAGAAAATTGGTACGATTTATATTTAAATTCTTTTAGTGTTATAAATACCGAGGTTTTAGAAACATTAAAATGTGAACCCACTTCTCATAGTGATACTATGGGGTTTTCTTCAACTTAGCATAAAATATTTAATTTCATTTCTTCGGTTAAAACGTGATTACTTTTAGTTCTTATTTTATGGGAATTTATTACGCATCCCTCTGGTTTAAATTTTCTAACAATTGTTTGTATGGTTCGAATATAAGGAATAGGCCTTTCTGGATATTTTACTGAAAATAAGTCTCTCGCAGTTCTTAAGCTGTTACCATTCTGATACCACATAAGAATTTCCGTTTTTTCGTCTTTACTGTACATGGCTGTATAAGAAATGCAAGAAGACACTAAGTAAAGACTAATTTTATTGTTTAACCTTGCATTAATTAGACTGTTTAGGCCATAGCACGCTTTAATGGTCTGTGTAGTTGGTTGCCTATATAATAGGCGTAATTGATGCGTTCTTTTTAAAAGTATACATAGGCAATGTATACGAAAAATTCCCCATAAACACAGATCCGACTTTAAAGAAGTATCTGGTGCTATAAATATTTTAACATGTTTTGTTAAAAAACAAATCTTGAAGAAATTTTTATGGACACACTGAGAGTTGTAAATATTATTGTAACAACACCTACGACAACCGCGGAAGCTGAACGTTACTTTTCCTCATTAAAGTGTGTAGAAAGCTTTTTACGAAACACCATGCTTGAATGCTTTGGCTACAATGAGTATCAGCAGTAGTTTAGTTAACGAAATTGATAATTTTAAAGAAAAAGTTGCGGACAAATTTATTTCGTTGAAAAATCGACGAGTAGAATTACATTTTAAAAATTAAATGTGTTTGGATGTGTTTTTTTTTTTTGTTAACTAATTACTGATTCGATGACTAGCTTACATATATTATTGTTTGAAAGCAAATTATAAGAATGGATTTTATAAACTTTTAACGTGTTTTTAAGAACTTCACGTTAATTTCAGGTGAGTTTTTTCTTATAATAACATATTGCTATGTTACCAAAAATAGCGGTATAGACAACCTTAGGGTATGTGAAGTATTGTTAGTTTAATGAATACTGTTAGGTGGCTGGCGGTCGAGGGATACCAAGTAAGGGTATTTATTCCAACGTAGGTGTTGGACGAATGAAAAGAACCCTGGAGCTCGATTGGCCAAACACTGGGTTGTTGGGCGAGAAAAAAAAGAGAATGTTTAGTTTGTAAATAAAAATGTAAAGCTGCGGAGGTGAAAATTATTCACAGTAATCCGAGCTAATTTTTAAATTCAAAATTAAATATAAAAAAATGTTAAGATCGGATTGGAATGAGTTTGGAATAATTGTAACCTTATAAAAGTAATAGAAAGTGGACGATAAATGTACTGGTAATCTTTCATTTGGGACGTAATCAGAGGGAAATATAATAAATGAGCGACCCAGCAATTGAGATAAACTATTATGAGAGCTAGCCGGATCCAAGGTGAAGTAATTTTAAGTAACTGAAGTTAAGGTTGAATTAGAAGTGTACGTTGCTGTCCGTACATAGCAATATATTTTTGCTTTTAAAATAAAAATGCACCCCTCCTTGTTGAAACCTCACCGACTGCCACTGATTTTAACTAAAAACTGTATTGAATGACCAATATTTGAAACGATGGTAAACGTCGATTACGGAGGGGGAGAATTTAATGACGTACGTACTCCGGGCCAATTAAAAAAGTTTTTTAACAGCAGAACTATGCATGCAGTCATTTCGAAAAGTTGGTGTTGTACCATATTCCAATGTCCAGAACATAACCTTAATATTAAATTCCCGGATCGATTTCTCGCTATTCATACTTTTCAATTCTTGGTTGAATAATTGTTTCCAATTTGGCTTTCGTTGCGCCATACATATACACATTAAATATATTTTAATTATAAATAAAGAACGCTGAGACACAACGGTGTGTTTAAATTACCGTTTCAAAGTATAGATATTTAGTAGGTATTTATTATGGTTTATGTACAACAAAGAACTTCAAATAAAGAAATGTGGTTACTTTTATTAATAATGACTATGTATTCAGTTGCAAACAAGACATGAGTATTTAACTGTAATATCAGTTTCAAGAATATTTATAATGAATTACCTACCCGAATAAAGTTTTGTATGGCTTTTTTGTCGAAACTCTGTTCCGGAGTACTTTCATCAATACTGTTGAGTTAGCATTTTACTTGTAATTAGTTAATCGACGGACGCTTTTTTGCCACTACAACATAATTAAAGGGGACATTTGTTTACATTCCTTATAAAAGTTAAAAATAAACTTTAAGTATTACTTCATAATTCTAGCACTTCCGTAAATATTTCTGTTACCTACTAGAGTGGGAGTTAATTTTCAGTTCAATGGAGTTTGGTTTATAAATATCGGCGCCTATTCTTAGCTAACTTTGAAATTTACCATTCGATGCCACGTTTTTTTCGGCTCGTCGATGCCATATCGTCCCTCACGTCTTCATCAGTTTCGTTGTCACTGCTTGAATTTTCATCTTCACTTTCCCTGTTATTGTTCATTGTAATTTTTGACTTTTTTAAATTGTATCTTGAAGACTACTTTAAACACTACACCGTACGACAATTTCAGTTTTTACGACAGTTCGTTTCAGCTTTATATAGTGAGATAAGATGATCTTATATGCGGTTAACGAGGCGCGAATTGCTCTCTTCTGGCATGTTTCATACATGTAATTGGAGTAACATGCAAATTTACGTGCAATTGAGCCATCTACGTGCTCTTATGCCGAAGCCAGTTTAACTAACTGAATGACTGTTTCTAATTTATAAAGTTCCGGATGTATAAATAGCACGGTTATGAGCAACCAGGAGTTCGTAATATTTTATATGCAATAATAAAAATAAAATATGGATCGTGAGAGTGTGGGAGTGGTAAGCATACGGGTCCGAAAACGCCCACTATAAAAGGTGAGAAGTTATTATCGATTATCGTCTTATCTTACTGATAAAGAGCGTGACGAACTGACATAATTATTGATTTACTTTATCCTAGAATAACCAGTTATACTTCCTATGTACGAGGGTGGATTAAATTTAAACCCGAATTTGTTTCTTATTTCTAAACGAGCAAATCTAAGCACTGATACCACAGTTTTGCAATAGCTGCCACCATGAGCGAACAAACGAGTGTTGCACAACGTATTATAATCAAAATTTTAACGCGCGTAACGTCATTTTACGCAGACTGCGTGCACAATTCGGGAAGGACCGATTATCGAAGAACCAAATGTTTTCGTGACATAAGAAGTTCGCAATTGGACGTATGGAAGTGCAAAATGTAACGCATGCACGTCGCTCTAGAACCAGCCTGTAAAGCCGTGCGAGAGGGGTTGTCTATGTTGAGCTTTTGCATAATCACAAGGCAGCTATTGCTGCCTAGTTATGCGAACTTTTAGAAAACCTATCTGTCCAAAAGACGTGGGGTTCCCTTCCGCAATGTATTATTGCTCCTACAGGACAACGCCAAACCTCACACTACCACCCAAACTCAACGAAAATTAGTTCTTATGCGCTGGATACCTGTCGAGTATTTCCCTTATAGTTCCGATGTATCGTCATTCGATTGTCACATGTTTGGGTCACAGATTATATAGGGTTTGGGTTGCTTAAGGAGATGTTGGCAGGACAACCCTTGCAGCAAATGAAGATGCCGTGAAATAATACGTGTGCAATTGGCTTCGCACACATCTCAATAGTTTTTGGAACACAGAAATAAAAAATCTAATGCTAATCCTGTATAAATGTTAGTAGAATCTATGTAGAATAATGACTTGTATGTAGATTGCAACCATATTCATTTAATAAAGAGTAGGAAATAAATTCCGGTTTAAATTTGAAGCACCCTCGTATAATTTTTACATCAGCAGATATTGCAATATTTTTTACTTTCTTTTCGGTAAACGGAAACGGAAATATTTTGTTATTAGTGAACATTTGTAGTTTCGGGATTTTAGACCAAAGAAAGAAAAGAAAAACCAGGAAGATCTACATAGATATAAAACTAAATAAAAAATGTTGACAATGTTTATTACCAACGAGAAGAATTTTAATTTTTCTCATATTAAAAAGGTCAAATAATTGGCATATTATGCACTAAAACACCCTCAGAATATGTTGCCGGTAGACCTAAGAAGGGCCTTGAAGTGCTAAATGCTAATAATCTAACCAACAAAGGTTTAAATACTAAATCACCGTTAGGGTCAATGGACAAATGAAGCTAATCTGAGATAGGAATTGGACCATTATCTACATTTAAAAGATCCATCCTATTTTTGAAAATATGAATGCTCTCATAGCAATTCAATTTTTTTGTTGAAAACACTTTCTGTAACAATTTTAAATTTTCTAGTTTTATATCGTGCCTTGTTTCGTAAATATGTTTGGCAACACGTTTTATCAAACCTATGATTTTTGAAATGAGCTATATATTGTAGCGGCCCCCATTTGCGATTGTGTTTTTATTCTCACAGACAGTTGAACTTTTGAACATTATGCTCATAATTTTAATTTTTAATCCGTACTCGCATATATTATATTTCATGTTAAATGTAACTGCTAATGAATTTTAGTTGGCGGTTGGAAATCACGCCTCATTGATCTTGGGAACAGCCTTTCCTTCCCACGTGTTTATTTTTTTGTAAAGGGTCTACCCTTCACGAGTAGACCTAATTTATGAGGGGAACGATCATAAAGTAAACACCAACTTTCATATACAGTGAATGGAATTATAATACGACTACCTATTCGGTAGTTGAATTTTATATTTTCATATTTAAAACATTCATTTTTAGCGTTTTCTTTCAGCAATTTATTTAGATAAATAGGGTAACAATATGACTTCGAATTAGTTGATTTCAAGTACGTGAAATATTCAATGACAGCTGTCTTTAAAGCGGTCTGTTACTATGATAAATGTTTGGGTTGGTTTAGTCCATAACCTTGTTAATTTATTACTTGTTTGTTGAAATTCGTATTGCTTCTAAAAATGGGGTGCGTGTGCAGTAGGATCTCATGATCCAGCACCCATTTATTGGCCTACAAAAGTAGAAGTAAGTTGTTCTGAAAGGATTCTTGATATAAATGTCAAGAAGCACAGTTCTTTTACAGGTTCCTCAACCCTTCATTTGCCCAGCGCTTTGAGGTATCTCAGCAGCTTACGGGCTTCCCCTTGACTATTGCACTTCGAGGTATCTCAGCTGCAGCGACAACTTCCATTAACAATTCACTTGCCCAGCGCTGTGAGTATCTCAGCAGCTTACGAGTTTCTCCTTGTCGATTGCGCTTTGAGGTTTCTCAGCAGCTTACGGGTTTCTCCTTGTCGATTGCGCTTCGAGGAATCTTAGCTGCAGCGTCAAGTTCCATTAACCATTCACCTACCCAGCGCTTTGAGGTATTTCAGCAGCTTGCGGGGTTCCCCCTGTAGAATGTGCTTCGAGGTATCTCAGCTGCAGCGTCAAGTTCCATTAACAATTCACCTGCCCAGTGCTTTGAGGTATCTCAGCAGCTTACGGGGTACCCTTAATGATTGCGCTTCGAGATATCTCAGTTGCAGCTTCAGGTTCCTTAATCATTCACCTTATACCTTCAGAAAAGCACCCTGCACACAGGCCTCTAATTTAATCTTTATTCTTTTGTTTTACCGCTGCTAATATTTCCTACAGTTTCCTAACCTGAACAGGTGAATGCCGGGGGTAGTTAAGTTGCAGTATCTGCAGTTAATATTTACGTTAATAAAAGTATTAAACCTCTCTGGTGTTTTATTTCACGCATTTAGCTCAACTGCTCTAGATTCGAACCTAAGAGGATCACGACGAGTTATGACGAATAAAAGATAATCACAACACAAGGGTCAGGAACGTTACAATATTCTTTAAACCTGAGTTTTGAGTCATTGGTTGTATTGTATTATATTTGAAAGAGCGAGATCTAGGACGCGGTTTTCCAAGCATCTCTATACACTTAGGCTACATTTGACCCATTGCACACCCTAAGTAAGAATTTTACCTATCTGGGGTAATTCCAACTCCAGTAGTGATTTTTAACGTGCAACACATCGCAGTGGCACGGGACCTACGGCTTTACTTCGTATCCGACAGAAGGTGCACTTTCAGATTTTTCCCCGCTAGAAAAATCTCACCGACCCCGGTCAGCTTCGACCACACGTCCCTTGCATCTAAAGGCAAATGCGCTAGCCACTAGACCACCGAGTCCGGCTGAGTCATTGGTTATAAGTTTGTTTACGGTGGTTCCTTTCATGTAAACGTCGAATTCTAACCCTTTATAGTTATTTCTAATAACTAACACGGCAAGAAACGATAGCTGTCCTTTGTTTTAGAATTCATAAGTAAATTGTATCGACTGAAATTTCGAATATAGGTGGTTAACGAAATCATCGATGTTGTTTTTAGAGGTATCGCAAACAGCAAAAATATCAACCACATATAGCTTATCCATAGTATGAAGAAGTATTGTGGATTATTTATAAAATCGCTTTCGAAATTAATCATAAAGAGATTAGCAACTAATGGAGATAGGTACTCAGATAGCAATGAACCCTATGGCAAGTTTGGCGTTAACTTGCTATTTGCTTGACACGCTTATTTTACTTGACAAGGGTAATTCAAGTTTCAAGTAATTCAAACTTGTACCTGCAAGCCATTGCAAGCACACAATAACGTTTAACAAAGTATGCCTGAGCACGCGTATGCTTGATTTAGGCATCAAAGTGGAAAGCAAATCCATTAAACACCACCAAAGCTACAACTACAACTGTTTGCGACGTTGTTCTTGGTTTTGGGACATACAGAGAGTAGTTAGCCTAACGTTTTTGTAAATTTGTTCACAGTCGAAATTTTTTGCTGGAGTAATTCCTGTAGGTATGGCATGGTTTGTGGAATCGGAACACTAGAAAACAAGGCACTTACATTGAAAGAAACTAGAATTTCGCCTTCAAGTAGCTCTAGGATTTTAATTTTGTTGATGAATTCTCTGCCGAACACTGGAATTGTTGAGTAGCCAAATTTCTAAATTCTTTGGTAAACCACTTCGAAAGAAAATAAGTCTGTGAGTAATGGTTCTCATCGCCTTAGCTGATTTGCGCAATTTTTAAATTTCCATTAAAAATTTCTTATTATTTATACTTTTTTAAACATTCACACTACTCCCCCCCTGGAACCGCCTTCGCATTACTTCAGGGGGGTGCGGGCGTCCCTTACATACTAGTCATTCGTGCAACATGCACCCTAAACTTAACTAAGTTAAATACGGCCTCAGTCGTGGTTTGACCATGCGGCCAGTTGAACCGCATTTCATTGTGATCTCCACTGGCAGCGCTTGTTCGCACTGCCCCATCGAGGTCCCTTTATTAATTATACTGTATCTACAGATT
>JABXWE010034763.1:0-14380 GCA_014611495.1 Limonius californicus
ATTCTGAATTCTGTATTTTTCATTCTGAATTTCTGAATTCTGCAATTTGGATTTCACGTTTTACATTCTGCATTCTGAATTTTACATTGCTCATTCTGTATTCTGAAGCCCATATACAGTATGCCGTATCCAGTATCCGGTGTGCAGCATCCCGTATTTCGTATTCTGCATCCTGCATCCTACTCTATGTTCTGTATACTGCGTTCTGCTTTCTGCGTTCTGCTTTCTGCATTCTGCATGCCTGTAATCCGTGTTCTGTACTCTAAACTCTGCGTTTTACGCCCTGCATTCTGCACTCGGTACTCTATATTCCGCATTCTGTATTTTGTACTCTATATTCTGCATTCTGAATTCTGCATTTTGCATTCTAAATTTCTATATTCTGCAAATTTGGATTCCACATTTTGCATTCTGAATGTGTCATTCCTTATTCTGTATTCTGAAGCCTATATCCAGTATACCGTATCCGGTATCCGATATCGAGCATCCCGTATGGTATTCTGCATCCTGCATCCTCCTCTATATTCTGCATTCTGTATTCTGGGTTCTGCTTTCGCCTTTCTACATTCTGCATTCATGTAATCTGTTTCTTGTACTCTGCACTAGGCATTTTTCACTCTACATTCTGCACTCTGTAATCTATACTCTGCATTCTGTATTTTGTACTTTATATTCTGTATTCTGAATTCTGAATTTTGCATTCTGAATTGCTATATTCTGCAATTTAGATTCTACATTTTGCATTCTGAGTTTTACATTCCTCATTCTGTATTTTGAAAGCTATATCCAGTATACCGTATTCAGTATCCAGTATCCAGCATCCCGTATCCGGTATTCTGCATTCTGCATCCTACACTATATTTTGTATGCTGTATTCTGCAGTTTGCATTCTGCAGTCTGCCTTATGCAACCTGCATTCTGTAGTCTACAGTATGAAGTCTGGATTGTGTAGTCTGCACTTTGCATTCTTGCCTGTGTACCATGCATTCGTTACTCTGCACATTGCGCTTTCCACTCTGCATTCTGCACTCTGTACTCTATACTCTGCATTCCATAATTTGTACCCTATATTCTGCTTTCTGAATTTTGCATATGACATTCTGAATTTCTGAACTTGGCAATTCGGATTCTATATTTTGCAATCTACATTCGACATCTTCCATTCTGCATTCTGCATTCTGAAGCCTATATTCAGTATACCGTATCCAGTATTCAATATACACTATCCGGTATTCAGTATCTAACTCCAGTAAGCAGTATCCAGTATCCAGTATCCAGTATCCAGTATCCAGTATCCAGTATCCAGTATCCAGTATCCAGTATCCAGTATCCAGTATCCAGTACCCAGTACCCAGTATCCAATATCCAGTATCCAGTATTCAGTATCCAGTATCCAGTACCAATATCCAGTATCCAGTATCCAGTATCCAGTACCCAGTACCCAGTATCCAGTACCCAGTATCCAGTATCCAGAATCCGGTATCTAGAATCCGGTATCCAGTACTCCGTATCCGATATTCTGTATGCTCCATACTGCATTGTGCAATCTGCAGGTTGCATTCTGCAACATGAATCTTGCATCCTATATTCTACATTCTTCAATCTGCAACCTATATCCAAAATATTGAATTCTGCACCCTGTATCTTTCATCCTGCATCTTGTAGCAGAAAAAGTACATGTTTCAGTTGTTTTGTTCGGATTATTATCTGCCGTTGTGGTATTAGGAAGCAGAATTTTAGCATAAGTAAGTGGAAGATTTGCGGGAAGTTTTGCCTTCTAGGCTAACTGTTTGGTTTGATAGGTATGAAGTTCGTGACATGGTGGACGTGAATATAAAATTATCCACATTGATGACTACTTTTGTTCTTCTACAGTTAAACATTCAATTGGATTTATGCAGCCGGATTAAAACATTAGTAGTTTACAGTGATAACATATATTTTAAAATTAATTATTTTCTGTTAAAATTAAGATAACTATTGTATAAGTACATGTCAAATATTATTAAATACTAAATAATTGTAACCAAAGGTTCCCTGAATTCACTAAAATGGGACACCTTTATAATGTTAGAATAATCACAGATTACGTAAACCAACTGTTTCCAAAAAACTTTAATGATAAGCACTAATTGACCCATTAGGTAACCGCCGTGATTCCTGGATTTGAACATATTGGATTGCTTGTTATATGTTTTTCTACAGAATGATATTTATAATTTGGAAAAAATCATCGTAGTTACTTGGAAGAACAGATTGTAAGCAGAAATAACGACTACACTTTGCCAATTAAACAGGTATTACTAGAAATACGTGTAACTGAAAGATGCTAATTACAACAATTGGAATACTCCAAATTTCCGCCGTTTAACTCTAATATTTCATCACTTTCCAGAAATACTCACCAGTAAAGTGTGCCCTAAAATTTGTCATATATAAGGTCACGAAACTTAAAATCCCAGTAAAAACGATATTAAACTGTGCATTTTAAAGAAAACCATTATAGAAGTAAAACCGTACATATAAATACAAAGTAATACAGCTCAAATTCGGTAACTAATCTGCCTCTTATAATGAAATATTTATTTAATTTATTACTTTTAAATGAATTAAAAATTTCCTGAAACCCTTTGGATACTTAGGGCCTTAACATTATCTCTTGTGATAATGTTTAGATATTAAAAAATAAATAAAATAAACCATGAACACTTTTAACAATTTGTCTGCTAATCCAGAATAACATTCACAGTTGACTGAAGTGACTTTCTTGCATATCAATGATAATAAACTAGTTGAACCCGTGGCCTACGCTCCATGCTTTGTTAAGACCTCTAAGTCATATAACAAATAAGCTGCTTGGACATGTAGGATCCATGCTTAACCAAAGAATATATAGATTATTTTTGTAGTAGATCGCCCTGTGTGTCTTTGTTTTGTATTATATTGAATTCAGCTAACTGCTTTTGTTTAAAGAAAAATTCTATATTGTTTGTAGTTGCATATTTCTTTAATTTTTTACAATTAATTTCTCCACCTTTTTTTCAGTGGAACATCATATTTTTTAGTAGGTAATCCCACATTTCACAGGTGAGTAAACGTGCATTTTCAAAGATAGCTGCCCGTAAGGGTGACTTTAATAGAACTGTGTCCAATATAATGCAAAAAACAACATTAACCCAAATTGCAACATTTTAGTTATTAAGGTTGATGGACAAAATACACATGACGAGATTAACAAACTTTCCCCAAAAAAAGTGCGATAAATAATGTATGTGTAAATCTATGGATTGGCATATTAAAGTCAATAGCTTTCTAATTCTGGTTATTTTTAATAGTTGGATTTATTGTTTAGTATTTTTATGGGTTCACCGAACTAACTGCCTGTGGTTACAAGTTATTAAGTTTCAAGGAGTTTGATATGATGCATTTTTTGTTAAGTTAGTGAAACGGCATTAAATCCTAGCATAACAATGAAATCGTTCAGACTTGCAGTTTTCAATTTGATTTGAAACGCAGATCCATAACAATATTGTTAGGTGTTTTCCGAACTATCATACTTTTATTAAGAATTATTTGCTCCGTCTAGATGTAAGTGATGTCCTTTGTAAATATCCGTATCATATGACTAATCTTGTAAATGGTTATCCTTATGTAATTACATAATCAGCCCAAAGAAACGTGTTTAGGTTTGGTTTCTACTAGCGCAAGGTTTGATATATCGCCGTTAATATATGAAATACTTAATTGAAATACAAAACTAATCCAAACAACAATAAATCCTAAACGCTATAGAATAATTTATATTTCAAAGAAAAAAAAACTGAACACAAGCTACCCCTGCGCTTATATTATGTATGACATGACCATTACAGGAAATAGACTTCTGCCCAGCAGAATTTTTATGATATTGTGTCCGAACACTTTAAACGATTGATTTTGTGAAACCATCAGCAACTTAGAGAGATATCATCTACATCCTTCTTCACTCCGGCAGTTAGTTAAGACGCGATGAGAATATTAAGATGTTATGTAAGACAGTTAGCCTTCTTGGATTTAATTAAAATACTGTTTTAGACGCTATAAAAACAGTGGTCGTGCATCAAACCTATATTTTACTTGAAAATAAATTATAATTATTAGAAGAAACGCTGCAGGAGGATGCGTGATAGATTTAAAACAAGATTTTGATGTCAGTCTTAAGGCATTTCTTTAAATTATAATGTTACACCGCTCAAGAACTGTTGTCGGAAATTTTCTATTTCAGCAACTATTTAATCCTTGTACAATTTTTTGCAGCTTTTCATGTCTTAACGAGAAACGCAAACTTGACCGTTTTAATAAACAAATACCATCTCAGTATATATAATCTAAATATCTCCTTGTAAGATTAGTTTGCTTTTAGAAACATGAGAGTAATTTAGTTTTTATACAAATGAGAGGTCTTCAAACTAAAATAAATAATAGAACAAGCAAACAACCATTAATACCTGGTTGTCTTCTCTTTCTTAATTCTTTGTTGCTAAGTATGGAATTACTAATATTATAGTTCTTTCAATGGCGTTCTAGGTGCTATTCTGATAGGAATGCGTAGTTGTATTTCAAGCAGGATCATTTTGCGAATAACATAGAAAAACTGTTTATATTGTTCTGAAGTTATTTGCGTTTCTCAATGTAATCCCTAACAGCAATTCCGTTGCACCAACTGTGCTTCATTTGGCTAAAATTTCGTTTCATCAAGGAAATTCATCAACTGTGGACATAGATACAATAAATACAGATCAGGCTAAGTCGGTTAAATAAGTTGGAAAAACAGTTAATCGTACTTGAATTCGGAGAATATTGCGATGGAAAACACACTTGTATGGGCAAGTATTGTCTTTATCAAAAACGATACTTTTCTTAATTAAAAGTTATCCTTTTTTTAAATTATTATTAGTCAATTAGTCCAAAAGATTAGCATAGTGTGTCCATCTTATTGTTTAGCCGTTTGATAATCTATCAGCAGACAAAAATAATAAGCCTATTACCTATCCAGTAGACTACAGGCATTCCGTTCTGCTGTGGAGGAAAATCGCCATGTTTCATTGTATTTATTGTAATTTATTGTTGTTAATTTGCATAGTTTCTTCATTCTATTACAGTTTAAATATGACGACCCGTGTTTTAAAGGCACCGTTTTAAAACGCATAGTCTTTGTATTTTATATTTTATAGTGCAGAGATGGCGACCAATAGATCGAAGGCGCTGTTTCAGTTTGTAGTCCTCTTATTATACCTATTAAAGTTGCAGTATTTTATTCTATTTTAGTCGAAATATATTTGTAGACCCTGCGGTTGTTTTCTTCTATTATAGTCGAACATGATGATTAATAGTTTGATAGTAGTGTTTTAGTTTCCGTAACCTATTTATTCTATTGTAGATTAGTTTAACAACTGTTAGCTTAGTAGTACTGTTTTAGTTTGTATAGTCCTTTTATTCTACAATAGATTAAATAGGACGATAAATATTTTGAAGCCGCTTATCTAATTTTCATAGTATTTTTATTCCATTGTATTTGAAATATGACGTCGAACAGTTTGGACGCACTGTTTAGTCTTCTGATCCTTCTCCTCCTCCTCCTAGTAAGCCGCTGGTCATCCACTGTTGAAAACAGGGCTCTTTCAATCTATGCCATTCGTTTGTATTTGCTGCAAGCTGGATCCATGTCTTTCCAGATAGTGTTTTTATTCCATGACCGTTTAGATGTGATAACCAATCGTTTAAAGGCACTGTTTTCATTTGCATATATTTTTTATTCTATTTTATTAGAAATATATTTCAGGTACTGCGTTAGTTTTTTTTTATAGACAAATATGATAACATAGTTTGATGGTACTGCTTAAGTTTCCGTAAGCTATTTATTTTACTGTACAATAGTTGTAACGACCATTAGCTTTGATGACACTGTTTTAGTTTTTGTAGTCCTTTTATTCTATTGTATCTTATTTTATCTAATTTGCATAGATTTTTTATTCTATTGTATTTGGCCAACATGTTGGCCGCACAGCTTCAGCTTGCGTAGTCTTTTGATCCTTCTCCCCCTCCTCTTTGTAAGCTGTTGGCCATGCACTGTTGAAAACAAGGTTCTTCCAATCTATGTCATTCGTCTGTATCTGCTGCAAGTTGGATCCATGTATTTCCAGCTAATGTTTTTATTCTATGATAGTTTAGATATGACGACCAATAGTTTAAGGGCACTGTTTTAACTTGCATAGTTTTTTTTATTCTACTACAGTCAAACATGACGGCTAATTGTTTGATGGCACTGCTTTAGTTTGCCGTTGGTTACCCACTGCCGAGTATAGGCCTCTTCCTACATAACTACGCCATTCGTCCTTATCTGCTGTTTGCTGAATCCGTTTTTCCCAGTTACTATTTTATTTTAATGTAATTTAAATATGATCAACATCCGTTTCAAGGTAGTGTTCTAGTTTGCATAGTCTTTTTATTTTATTACAGTTACATGAACAACAATAGTTTGAAGACATTGCTCGAGTTGACATACCTTATTCTTCTTGATAGATTAAATAGCACGACCAATACTAGTACTCTAGTTTGCACTGTGTTCTATTCTATTATATTTGGAATATGACAACTAAGAGTTTGAAGGTACGGCTTTAGTTTGCATAGTCTTCTGATCCTCTTTCTCTTCCTCCTACCAAGCCGTTGGCCACCCACTACTGAAAGCTGGGCTCTTCCAATCTATGCCATTCGTCTGTATCTGATGTTTGCTCGAGCCATGACTTTCCAGCTAGTGTTTTTGTTCTATGACAGTCTAGATATGACGACCAATGGTTTAAAGCTAGTGTTTTAATTTGCATGGTCTTTTTATTCTATTTCAGTTGAAATATGTTCGAAGTCACGTCGTTAGTTTGCATAGTCTTTTTTATTCTAATATAGTTAAACATGACGACCAATAGTTTGATGGCACTGCTTTAGTTTGGGTAGCATCTTTATTCCATTGCACATTAAATATGTTGATTAATATATTCAAACCCCTATTGTAGTATGTATAATCTGTGTATGCCATTTTAATGGTCTATTTCTTCTACTGTAGTCAAATATGGCGAATACTGATTTGATAGCATTATTTTAATTTGTAGTTGTTTTATTCATTGTTGATTAAATATAACGACCAACAGTTTGATGGAACTGCTTCAGTTTGTATTGTCCTTTTATTATATTGTAGATTAAACATGACGATAATATTTTAAAGCCATTGTTTTAGTTTGTACAGTCTTTCTATTCTATTATAGTTCAATATGACGACTAATAGTTTGATGCCACTGCTTTAATTTGAATAGTCACTTTATTTGATTACACTTGAAATATGATGAAAAACGTGTTAAATCCAATGTTTTAGTTTGGATAGTCTTTCTATCCTATTATTGAAAAATTAGGACTAGTAGTTTAAAGAACTGCTTTAGTTTGCCCAGTCTTTCCGTTCTATAATAATATAAAATAGTACGACCAGCAGATTGGAGCCGCTGCTTTCGCCTGCATTATATATTTATTCTCTTCCTCCTTGTCCTACTCAGCCGTTGGTACTGCTGTATATAGGATACTCTCAAAATACGCAATTCTTCTCTACTTGATGTCTGCCGTATCCATTTTTCCACGATATAATTTTCATTTTATTATAGTTTAAGTAGGACCTACAAGGTACGGAAGTAGTTTGCATAGTCTTCTTATTCTATTGTATTAGAAATATGACGACCAATAGTTTGAAAGCGCTTCTCTAGTTTCCACAGCCTCGTATTATTGTTGAAATATGAAGACCAGCAAATTGAAGCCGCCGCTTTAGCTTGCACAGTATGTTTATTCTATTCTCCTTCTCTTGCTCAATTGTTAGTCATCCACTGCTGAACATATGTATCTGCCAATTATTCGCCTCTATGTCCTGTTTGTTGGATGTATTATTCCCAGCTATTATCTGTATTCCATTATATTTTAAATTTGACGACTAATTGTTTGCAAGTACTGCTTTACCATGCATAGTCTTTTGATCCTCCTTCTCCTTCTCCTCCTTAGGTGTTAGTTACCCACTGCCGAATATAGGCCTATTCCAATCTATGTCATTCGTCCCTAGCTATTGTTTGCTGGATCCATTTTTCCCAGCGACTGTTTTTATTTTAATGTAATTTAAATATGAGCAACAACAGTTTCAAGACACTGATATAGTTTAGAAGGTCTTTTTATTTTATCATAGTTTAAATATGAACAACAATAGTTTGAAGGAACTGCTCAAGTTAGTATAACGTATTATTTTTAATAGATTAAATAGGATGACGAATATAACGACACTAGTTTGCATAGTGTTTTATTCTATTATATTTGAAGTATGACAACCAACACTTTGAAGGTACTGCTTTAGTTTACGTAGTCTTCTGATCCTCCGCCTCCTCCTTTTCTTAGTTAACCGTTGGTTACCCACTGCGAGTATAGGCCTCTTCTTATCTACGCCATTCGTCCTTATCTGCTGTTTCGCTGAATCCGTTTTTCCAGTTACTATTTTTATTGTAATATAATTTAAATATGACCAACATCAGTTCCAAGGTACTGATCTAGTTTGCATAGTCTTTTTATTTTATTGAAGTTATATGAACAACAATAGTTTGAAAGCACTGCTCAAGTTATCATACCTTATTATTCTTGATAGATTAAATAGCACGACCAATACTACTACTCTAGTTTGAACAGTGTATTGTATTGTATTTGAAAGAGCGAGATCTAGGCCGCGATTTTTCCAAGCATCTCTAAGCACTGCAGCCATCATTGGCTTATTGTACACCCTAACTAAGAATTTTGCCTATCTGGGGTGTTCTATTCTATTATATTTAAAATATGACAACTAAGAGTTTGAGGGTACTGCTTTAGCTTGCATAGTCTTTGGATCCTCCTTCTCCTAGCTAGCCATTGATCATCCACTGCTGAGCACAAACCTCTTCCAATCTACGATATTTGGCTCTATCTGTTGTTTACTGAATCCATTTTTCCTAGCCATTGTTTTTATTCTATTATAATTTAAGTATACTAACTAATAGTTGAAAGGGACTGCTGTAGTTTGCAAGGTCTTTTTGTTTTATTATAATTTAAATATAAACAACCATACTTTGAAGGTACTGTTACAGTTTGCATAATCTTTCTATTCTATTGTATTTGAGATATGACCACCAACTGATTGAAGACATTTCCTTAGCTTGTATAGTCTTTTTATTCTCTTTTTCTTCTCCTTCTTCTCCTTCACATACTCCTTCTCCTATTCAGTCTTTGGTCATTCATAGCTAAATATAGGCCTCTCCTAATGTAAGCCATTCATCTGTATCTACTGTGTAACGGTATTTTCGCCTAGGTTGTCCGCAACCCATTATACTCTAGTCTCAGGAGTTTATACTTCGCGTTTCCCTCACTATTTTTACAACATTTTGACTTACTACGCATGATTAATTTTGGAAGACAGGATTTCCGGTAATTTATTCTCTGCATCTGACAGAAAACGAACGTGTCGTTGAATTTGGTTTCCCGTTATAAAGTGTTTCTCTTAGAGTTATCTCAATTTTCTGGGAAAATCATAATATACAACGTGATCATTGGTTGATTGAGAGATTACGTTATCGACAGTTATTGTCACTATAATCAACGTTTCGTTCCTTTCTTGATTTTTGTCGTGTCACTCGTAGCTCCGATTGGTGAGTTTCCTTTGTCTTTTAAATTATAGCTGTCCTAACCTTTACTTGTATTCAAAATTAGACAACTTGGGAACGGTGAAATTAATCAGAAGAATTGGTGCCTTCTATGGAGAAAATCTGCTGTCTGCAAGAAACGAGAATTCGAAGTCATTCCGGCCGTCACATCGAGAACACGTGCGACGCGGAGCTGTTCCAGGAATTCACAGACCAGATTAAACAAGGGAAGTGTAAATTTATGTTTAATCCTGATAATTTCGAGTTATTGCAAATAATCTTGTGTTTGTATGAACTTATTTATATTTTTGGGATAAATAAGAACTACATTGTCATTGTACAGAGTGTTACAACTACTTTACAGTCAATAATTCTTTACATTGTTAATTTGTACAAGTATTAGCGTACATACTCGGGAATTTCACTGTATATACAGCGTGAATCAACAGGAGCGGTAATATTGCGTTTTGTTCGGGTTTCACAGTGATTTTTGATTTTCTTTTGAACTATGCTGTAAATCTCGAAAGGCCTTTCCGGACTAGAGTGTAGGACGCGACTTGGGGCGCTTGTTTGGGTGTTGAAACGCAGTGTTTTTACTGTAGCTCAGTCAGGTATTTTTGGGATGTATTAAGTGATTGCACTGTTAGTTGTGTACCGATACAGGGTCTATTATAATTTTATTGTTGCAATTTGGGATTTATTTATGCCTATTAAATATTTATTTTGCTTACATTAAATATTGTTGCTGCAATTGTGTTTGTTATTTATTAGTACCTATCATCGTTTCTGTAGTAACGAATTAAGTAAGTAATACACCGTGGGTACGGCTAACCAATCGACATCTGCGTTAATGGTAGTGTATTTTATTATTAGCCGTTGGCGCCCTCTTTTCCAGGAAATTAACATAGAGTTAATTAATATATATTTATTCGAGCAAAGTAGTGAACCGCTCATCTTCGATTGAGGTTCCGGGAGGCTATCATTAACACATTATTTACTTACTTAGTTGGACATTATCAGCAGGCGTCACAACTGTTTGCGGGATTCACCCTTTTTGAAGGTTCTGCTTTAGTTTGTATAGTTTTCTTTGTATATTATATTTGAATTATGACAATAACAGTTTGAAGACACCTCTTTAGGTTGTATAGTCTTTGTACCCTCCTCTTTCTGCTGCCGGTTGGTTATTCACTGCTGAATATAGACCTCTCCTAATCTAAGCCATTCGTCTGTATCTACTGTTCTTGAAATCCATTTTTTCTAATATTTTTTTATTCTAATGTAGTTTAAATATAATAATTAATACTTTGAAGGTACTGCTGTAGTCTGTATAGCCTTTTCTGTTTAGTTTTAATGTAATGTTTGCTTTTGATGATTGGCTTACAAAAGAACATTAATTTTCTCAAATTTTATAGTGGCAGAATCCGCAATACGCCAGATACTGTCGTTTTTCCAAATAGTATTGTTAATTTTTGATTACTTATACTGGACACATGCACGTGCTTCTCCTAGTCGCTTAGATAGAAGTACAGGAGATTAGTTATTTAACATTAAATCCAATCGGCAGAAGCATCACAGATGTATCGTTAAATCACAAAATAACATACCTACCATTACTAGGATTGTGCAATATTATATAAACCGCCTTACAAATATAGACATTTGCAAAACCCACAGTTTACACCTACTTGTAACTTTAAAATGCTGGTTGCAACTGAATTTCATCATAGACTAGATAAAACGCACCCGGGGCAGTGGAGCCGATATTTAAATAATTTTCCAATTAGAGAAGTGTGAGCTTGGACGCGAATTACAGCGAAGGCGGAGTCGCCAGTAATCAATCACGCCGTATCTTCGGATTGAAAGACATTGAATTAGCAGGAAATTGTACCGGAGTTTGAACGCGCTCTGGGCTATCATTACTCTCTGTCATTCGGGACAGGTCAAATATCATTTCAAATTCACACGTGATCTATGGTTTTGGCATCTCTCGAAACACAACAACCCAAATATTTCAGAAACTGTTACAATTAATTACCGAACTTTACAATTTCTAAATTGCTAATTGGATCAGGCTAATTATACATTAATCCAAGGTGAAACATGTTAGAGATAGCAGAAATAAATGTAAGGTATTGAAAAAAAAATAAATTGATATAATTATTTTTATATTACATAGTTTGAGAAAATAAGCAGCGCCTAATTAAAAACGATTTCCAGGGTATATGCAAAATATGAAAAGTAAGAAGAAATTATAAAGAAACGACTAATATTAGTAACAGATAATGATTAGGTTAACATAATAAAAGTTGTATATTAAGTTAAGATCTCCATATAGGGTGGTCCAATAATGCGAGAGCAGACCAATTGCGCTTTATAGTTAAAATATCTAAATATATTATTGCGGAGAGGTATGTATATATTAAGAATATTTTATATTAACACATGGTGCTTTGTTTCCCACCTAGTTTATATTTTTAAATGGAACACGTTGTATATTTTTACGTTTACCTATTTCTAATCAACGAAAGATTATAGTGATAAATATTATAGAGATCTCAATTGAACATTTTCTGATTATTGCAACTGCTTAAAATAATATTTAAACACAAATGTTGATGCGTCGTCTATTGTATTGAATATACTATACAGGGCGATTGTTATTCCCGATATGCATTATTTTCTTAAATGGAACACCTTGCATATTGTTTTATAGTTTGAATGTATACAGTGTGATGATTTTATCTTGTGACAAGTAGGTAGGCTACACCTCCCACATGCGGATGAAATGCATAATTAACTTGTATTGCACAAAGATTTACCCAGATGGATTCATTCCATCACATAATGCCTTTTGGCATTGGAAGAAATTTGCGGCAATGTGGACAGTTTTCCAAGCCAAAGGTAAAACAACGCCATGCCACAACTGTAGAAGCTGAAGTAGCAGTTACCGAACAAGTAACTGGTAATCCCCTATAAGCCAACGAAAAGTTGCAAGAACTGTAGGCTTCAACCAAAGTTAAGTATTTATTCAAATTTTATAAGCAAACCGGTTGCATCCTTCCCACGTCACATACTCGCAACATATTACTGAAGATGATTACTCACCTCGAGTGCAATTCTGTCAATTTTTAAGAAACGAAGTTACTGCTGATACACTGCTTAAGATAAATTCAATTTTTTGACGAAGCTGCAATGGGTGTGTAAATAGACACAATTGCCATTTCTAGATAAACCACATTGGATTCGGTAAGCACGCTATCATAGTATATTTACTGTAAATCTGTGGTATGGCATAGTTGACAACTCTATTATTGGTCCCCACTTCTTTGAGGGCAGTTTAAATGAGGAAATGTATTTACATTTTTTAGAAATTATTTATCTCAACTTTTATAAATCATTGCTCTTTATTTTAGAAAGCGTATGTGGTTTTAAAATGACTAAACACCTGCCCACTTAAACAGAATTGTAAGAAACTACCAAGGATCAAAGTTTCCATAACAGCTTAATTGTAAGAGGTGCAATTCATCCTTGGCCTCCATGTAGTCCGGACTTGACTACGTTGGATTTATTTTGTGAGGTTAAGTAAAACACGACGTCTACGAAACTCCCTTAGAAACTTATTGAATCGTGTAGGTATATCTCCTGTTAGAAATTCTCTTCTGCGGCGGATTGACTTATGTGAACAGCAAGATGGACGGCAGTTTGAACATTCATTACGTCATTAATTAGTGTTTTTTTTCCTGTTTTATTTAGTTTATTTTTCTGGTTGCTTTTATTGTTATGTTATTTCAACATATTTTTATACTTTTTTTATACATCTTGGCTTCGTTTGTGTTTGTTTTGTTCAAATTATAAGAATTAAATATTCTAAATACACCTATTGTAAAACTGCAAACATGCTTATTTATTAATAAATAGTGTCATTGCAGTTGCTTAGTACATCCAACGTAACCACTTTAATTATTATTTATTTAAACAAAGTAAAGTTTAATAAGACACTTATGGAATACAATCAGCTGTAATGTGTGTAGCCTACCTACCTGTTACAAGATAAAATAATCACCCTGTATTAAAGTAGATTTTATTTCATAAAGTAATAATAATATCTAATGTTAATAAGTAACACAACAATTTCATGTAATGACAAATTTCCAAATTATCATGTAATGCATTGTGTCAGCAATTATTCAGATACAAATATTATTTATATGCAAAATAATTTAAAATTTGTGCTAAACAAACATTTTTGGATGTTTAAAAAATCCTGAAAACTAACTACAATTTTATTTGTAATGAAATAAGTGAATTTAAATCACATTTGCTTTAACTTGTGTTTGTTTGTGTTATCAAAGCTTATTTAAACAATTGGAATTGTTAATATTTGCTCGTTATATCCGTAAAACGTAATATTCATGAAACTCAATTACAGCATTAAAATTTAAACATAAACAAAAATATAATCTTGCAATCATTACTATGAATTAAAAAAGAAGGAAATATCAAACGTCTATTAATTATAGTATATTAATACTGCACTTCTAACGGGTTTATGTGATTGATGAATCGTTTCTGTGCTTTAACACTTAAACTTTGCCATTGTGCATATGTTATGCATTTAAATATTAGAATTTGGCTCAGAAAAATGTGAAAAAGCTTTA
>JABXWE010034768.1:0-13747 GCA_014611495.1 Limonius californicus
TTAAAATCTCGATTTCGAAAATTTTCATGATTTCAATACTTACCCTATACCTATAAGGTATGGGAAAGTAAAAAGAAAGGCTGGTAGTCAGTGGGAGAATTATTTTATTTGGAAAAAGGCCAATAACTTTCAACCAAAAAAACACCAATTCCAAGACGGAAATTCTGGTTGTAAAAATGTAGCTGAAAATGCATCCGCTTTGGAATGTTTCGAATTATTCTTTTCCGATGATATTATTTCGGCTATAGTGCAGCAAACCAATCTTTTTCATAGCCAGAATGATCTGAACGTATTATTGCTCTAACTACTCTCGTCCTTCGCAAGTTGCATTGTAACTTGTAACTATACCACTATAAAATTTATAGAATATTTCGTATGTTTACAGAACGATGTTCAGGCGAAGTTAACATTAAATGCACCCTGCATTGTAATTTCTTCGGGTAAGTCCTAGATAAAAATTATATGTTGGTTTCTGAATTGTTGTTTTTTTTTCAGAGACTGACAATGAGGTTGAGAAGTACTATGTTTATGTGGAAAAACGTGAAATTGGACAATATCAAGAATTTATCACGGCACTATAAGTTTTATTTGCCCTAAATTATAATTTTAATATGTCCTATCCTAAATGTGCCTCAACTACCCTAGAATTCATTCAGCGTTATTTGTTGAAAATTAACCCAGACCAAGGTACGAAAAATAAAAAGAAAGGTATAAGCAAAATTGTGTCATTGATAAATAAATTAAGAAGTATAAATATGTAGTATGTAAGCAATTGTAGTGTAAAGTATGTTTAATCATTATATTTTTAAGTTTTTTTTTGTTCCTCCTAGATTTGTAGTAGTTGCAAAATATTTTCATTGATGGCCATCAATGTATTAGTTTTAAGTTTCCATTTTCTGTATTTTTTTTAGTAAGGTAAATGTTCAAATTTCAGGCACTTTAGTGCGTGCTGTATGGTTAAGATTAATTTCCAACTAAAATTTTCAACATATGAGAAACCCCCGCAAGTAGTGTATTGTTAGGTAGCTTTTATTTGGAATATTAACGAATGAATATATCTTACAAATATGAAATATATCGGAAATAAATATTTTTTTAAATGTTCTGTGCATAATTTTGTCATAATCTTTTTCAGTTTAATTTAGTTTTAAATACCTGTATAATTTTCATTTTTAATATTTTAATGTAACTTCGGTACTGAATAAAATAGTATGTTTTTTTATATTAGTATTTATTATTTATTAAGCTGAAAAATAACGTTTTATATCTATACCATGTTTCATCTAGTTCTTGAGGCCATTGCCATCTCTTAAAGGCCTATTTAACAACATTGTGCTAACAAACACACGATTGTTATCATAAGATTTTTTTTTAAGAATTCCCATCCCACCCAGCTTATCTCGGTTCACCACATTTCGTGCTTTTCACGGGTCTAACATGCCCCACCCTTGAAGAAATCCCATGGCCCAACAATCACAAACGCCCTGGGAAAGTGCAATGCTCAGAGTTCGAGCGACTTTGGTGGAAGAACTCCGAAGTTACGCGGTGTACCGGTACAGTTTATCGTGTAACATTACTAATGCAAGTAGTAATATTCTGCAAAATGGTTGTAATTGTACAGTTATGTTACATAAGATTACTCATGCAAGAAGTAACATTCTATATACAGTCTGTAATTTCACAGTTAAGTTATGGAAGATTACTCATGCAAGAAGTAACGTTCCATATATAGTCTGTAATTTTACAGTTCTGTTTTGTGAGTTTACCAATGCAAGAAGTAATTTTAAACACAATGTATGTAATTTTACATACCGGAATGTAACAGGACATCGCAATGTAATTTTACACGGAAAATCGTTGGTCACAAAGTTGCCAACGATTTTCTGTGTAATTTTACATATTTACTTTTTACAGTGTACAATGAGTTTATGGGAAGAGTTGATCGTGACGATCAAAATATTAGCTTATACCGAGTATCAATACGAGGCAAGAAATGGTACTTTTGTATATTTGCACATTGTCTTGATATGGCCGTGCAAAATACCTGGCAGTTACACCGGTATCAGGATGGGAAAATGGACCACTTGTGCTTCAAGCGCTGTATAGCTCGCGGACTTTTGGAAACCTTCAAGAAGACGACAAAATGCGGTTCTTCCAAACGTAGCGTACTCACTCACAGTGAGTCGCGATTTGATAGGATAAATCATATTGTGATATATCAAGACCGACAAGCCAGATGCGCCGTTTGCCATAAGCAAGCTGCTTTTAGATGCCAGAAATGTGACCTTGCCCTTCATCCTAAGATATGTTTTAAGAAATATCATGAAAAAGAGGATTGAAACATGTAACCATGCAAATAAAAGTTCCTATTATATTATATTTATATACTAGTATTCTTAACCCTTAAAAGCCTAGCGGTTCCATATGGAACGCGGCATCACGTTTTCGCATTTAAATCCCCCGCCATACGTCGCAGTGAGTTGCCCATAGGCTAAAAATGCTCCGCAAGCCCTGGCCCACGGATCTCTGCCCACAAGTTATGCCGCCTACATTTCCGTTGCTAGACAGTGGCCAACAATCAGCTGTGTTAGTTTTGTACATGTATAATGGACATCCGCTTTATGTCAATATCATTATTGTAAACAATTCTTTTGCTTTTACATGACTTTGTTGTGATTAACGTATTTATTAATATCGAAGTAATAACTGTACATAAGGATATTGATAGGTCTTGAGTTTAAATAGCAGCTTTTATGGCGAAATGGTGCGTGGTTCCGTATGGAACCGCTAGGACTTTGTCGTAGCAACTGGGAAAGCCCATCAGGTTTGGATACAAGGTGTGGTATTTGAATTGTCCAAATGGTTACTTAGTTGATTTCGAGGTATATCAAGGAAAAAGTTTTAAGGGCAACGAAAAATATGAAGTCGAGTTTGGCAAAGCAGCAGCCCCACTGGTCGTTATGATCGACAACCTTCCTGATAATGTCCGATCCCTCCCTCTCTAATTTTTTATTGACAATTTGTTTACAGGTTTTACACTAATGAGCCACCTCAAAGAACGAGGTTACGAATGTACCGGTACAATTCGCGATAACAGACTTCCCGCTGTTATTCCACTGACAAACAAAAAAATCATGAAAAAATCTGAAAGGGGGTCGTACGAAATTGTGCAAAACGAGGAAAAATTCGCAGTTGTACGATGGGTGGATGATTCAGTAGTAACAGCAGCCTCGACCTGCTATGAAGTTGAGCCTTTAGGAAAAGTTGGACGGTATAGTAGAAAAAAAAAGAGAAACATTCAAGTCCCTTTTCCTGCTATTTTTTCAAAGTACAACAGCGGTATGGGTGGTACTGACCTGATGGATGAAAATGTTAACAGGTTCAGGATTGGGATACGCGGAAAAAAGTGGTGGCGGTCTATCTATAGCAACGTATTTGGTAGACATGTGTGTGAACAATGCATGGATTCTGTCAAAACAGGCAGGCAATCACATGACTCAATTGCAATTTAAAAGAACTTCAGAGCTATTTGAGAAATTATGAAAGTCTTCCTAAAACGGGGGGGGGGGCGTCCTAGCGGTGCAAACAGTCTCACGGGGCTTGGCGTTCCCGACTTTGTTAGATATGATAATTACAATCATTTTCTTAAACCAACCGAACATGGAAGTAAGAGAAGGTGTGCTCTGGAGATTTGCTCCAGTCGAGCACGGTCAGAATGTGCCAAGTTTGATGTAGGATTTTGTTTGAGTTGTAATATTGCGTTCCACATAAAGAAGTAAGATGTAAATGAGTATTTGATTGTTGATCTGATACATGATTTGATTACGTAATAATGTTCAATTATAATATATGACAGTGGCGGCTTCTACTTTAGGTCAATTGGTCATTGACCTCCCAATGCAATAAGGAAAAATAAATAATTAATTTTTGTTTGAGTATGTAACATATTACATACAATAATTTATATAAAAAATATGTTTTCATTAAATTATGTTTGAAAATTCACTCTGAACGCTGCCAAAATATGGAGGGAGGCCGGAGGGCATAGTTTGATTTGCCCACTTTTACTGCAAATTTAAATGAGTGGCAGTGAAATAGACAGCTCATCGCAGTTGACGGGTTAGACCAGGACAGAATATAGAAATAGGGCTGGAAGCCGCGGCGCTCGAATTCGCGATTTGCGGTTGTGAAACAAATAACGCATTTTATTGATACGTGTGTTTATTTTTTCGGAAGCTTTATTTGTCATTGATTTGAAACATTTAAAAAGGATAAAATTCAGAAACACGCTGTATCAGCAAATCACATTAAAAACTCTATTAATTTTGCTACGCTTGGCAATGTGAATATTAGAGTGCAATTAGACAGTGCGTATCGGAAGGCGATAAATGATTTTAATGCGAGTGTTGACAAAAATAGGTACATTTTAAATAAAAGATGAAGATAAACATATTAGAATCTTTTTTGCCAATTTACACAGTTTCTCGTCATTTTTTGGATAATCGCCGAAGCGAACAGCAGTGTTAGATGAAATGGTCAAGGTGAGATTACCGAAAGCAGCGCCAACGAGATGGTATTTTAATACGAAGTGTGTTGAAACCGTTTTCGCTTATCAAAATGAAATACTGACTTGCATGGAAAAAATAATCGACACAGAAGAAGAATCTAAAAGTTTAAATCAAGCTATTGGATTAAAAATTATTTACAAAATGAAGATTTTTGTACTGGTTAGATGTTTTTCATCTGATTATGCCTCATTGTGATATACTGTTTAATCAACTGCAAAAACATGATATAGATGTTATATCTGTAAAAAGATATATTTCTGATTTTAAGAGCAATATAGAAAAAGTTAGGAATAAAATTATGAGTAATCTCGTGTCAGCTGTTCCATCAACAAGCAGAAAACGAAGCAAAACTGAAGACGCAAAACGTCGAATTGCGCTAGAAGTTTGTAACATCATTGTATCGGAGGTTGAACAGATTCAGTTTTACTAATCATTTAATTATTTCGCAGTTATTTCAAGCTGATAAATTCGAGGACTACAAAAAATGTTTTTACATTAGTCAAGACCTGTTACCCCATTATAAACGATTTAAAATTAAAAACTGAACTAGTAGTTGTTTACGAGCGCGAAGATTTTTTTGGCCGTCCCGGTGCTATTGCAATTCTACAAATATTTATAAACAATAATCTTTGTCAGACTTTTTCTGAAAGCGTAAAACGTCTCAGCACTTTGTGTACTTGTGAAAAGCGAGCGTTGCTTCTCCACTTTAAAGAGAATAAAAACATTTTTTGCGTAATACAATGGGACAAGGAAGATTAAGTGCGTTAGCTATGTTAAGCATAGAAAAACCGCTCGCTCAAAACATTGATAATTTTAATGAACTAGTGATAAACCATTTTGCCAACGCCAAGGACCGAAGAGTCGACTTGAAATATAAGTCCTCCTAACACTTGGGTGAGTATACATTTTTGTTGAAAAATATTTGATGACCTCCCAGTGTACCACGCCACGAGCCGCCACTGATATATGAAATGAAATTATCATTTACATAAAAAAAACGTGTTTTTTTACCTTCAACTGAAAAACTTCCCCTGAAGCACAATTAAATTTTTATTAAGGTGACAATATACCGTAGAACGACGATTACAAGTCAAAAATATTTATTTAGAAGCTTTAAATTCGACGCAATCGCAAAAAACGGTCGTAAACTGAAAAGACACGGAGAAATCCTAGCAGTTCCAAATGGAACCACCCTATATCTGACGAATTTAAAACGCGATTTCAAAAATAACGCTATTAATCGATTACAGGGTTGTGTGGGAGCAAAATATTTGATTTGTAGAAAAATCCGAAACAAAAAATAATTCCGGCTTTAATCGGTTAAAGTCAAATAAATAAAATTTGAAAACGAAAGTAGCTTATTTTCCTACTGTAATTTTAAACATACGCCAATCATTTCCAAAATTTGAAATTTAAATCAAAAAGTTTATTATGACAATATGTTAAATAAAACTTTATTAACACATAAGAATGCGCAAATTATATTTTTTCAAAAAAAAAAAGATCAAGAGTATCCAGAGCATGGGAACTCTTATGGACAAGGTCAATTCATATTTTTAGTTCAATACTACGACACAATTGGCGCTGGGTGTCGTATTTCTTTCTCTTTCTCGTAACCCCCACCTAGAGCAGTGCGTGCGCTTCGTGAGAAATATCATTGTTGATCATTGAACTATATACCGACCTGGAAGGGAAGCAAGCCAACTGCATCTCTTGCAGGCGTTGAGGCCGGTACTGTGCGACAGTGATAAATGCATCTGTGGTATGCGCATCACTCTCTTCACTACGGAGCCCGACGGAGCCTTTACGCGGTCTGATAGATATTATTGTTTTTTCGCGTGTAGAATTATTATATTGGTGCGCCTTGTGTGTTGTAAGTGTGTAAATAAAAATGGTACAATATTGTGTAGCATATGGGTGCAAAAATTTACAAGACGAGCGATTAAATCTACAATTTCATAGGTAGGTATTTATTTATATATTCTTAAGTGCAACAAACAAATTCTTGTTTTCATATGATTTATAAGATAATGCGCCATTACTGAAAACGCAACTCTTCTTGTAGCTTTCCATTTAATCGACCTGCTATTCTAAAACAGTGGATAGCAGTACTGCCCTACTAAGCGCAAAGGGGGTAACTGCAATTTTTTTGAAAAATGAGGTAATGGTGCCTGGTAACTCTCGTATGTATTTTGTAAGTAATACTAAGGTATCTGGGCCGTATCTGCACTGTAAATGTTTAATTTACTAATAAAAATGTAGGGGTATCTACAACTGGGCACTATTATGCTACGCATTTTAGTGGTAACTGCATATACTAGGCGGAAAACGGGGTATCTTAAGGTCCTTGCTTCACATACGGCAAAATTAGCTTAGTACGTTTTACTTACCGCCGATTTGGTTTAATAAACTGCAGATACTGCTAAATTCGCTTAGTATACAGATGTTGGCGGGAGCGAGAATGAAGCGATAGTTTATTTGTGACAAGGCAGTGTAATTGTTATTGAGTGGTTATTGTTTACAAGTTTTAAGTAAATTATAAACTAATTCAATTTACTAATTCTTCTTTAGACAACACTGTATTAAAATTATTATATTTTAAATCAAATTACAACCTTTGATGTTCAATTTAGTAGGTAAGTTTTTCCAATATTAATACTATAACCTCAAATTTTTACAAAATTTTTAATATGTAGGTACTAAATGAAAACTTAATGTATATTACTCATAATTCTTTTGTAAATTATTTTTGTGTGCTTGTTCTAGAATGAACAGAGGAAAAAAGATTTTAGAATTGGCACGCAAATTAGATGAGCAGGTACCCACGAATGAAGGTACACCTACCGAAGATTGGCGAAAAACCATAGAAAATGCAGAAATTGTAGTAGCTGATAATAAGGTTATGGATTTATTATTGTTGTGTACTAACAATGAAGAAATGGAAATTCAAAATACAGCAATAGAGGTCTTAAATGAGTATGACCATAACACTTTAAATGAAGATAGTGAGGGTTTAGGGCTGATCTATCAGATAGAAAATGAGAGCTCATCAGGTACCGGTAATAAAAATGTCAATGAATTATGTGAAATTAATGTTGGACTTATGTTTGAAGAAACTGAAATCGAACATTCGGTAAATGCATTAAGCAAAAGTGGTTATCTGAATATGTGCCAAAATTACAACATGCAGAATGAAAATCAAGAATTGATGGAGGAAGTGTTAGATAACGATAATGCGGAGGAATCAGAAAGAGACATAGGCTCTGCATACGATGCAGAAGAAGAGGGGCGCTTACCAGATGCTGGTAGTGAAAATGAAATAGTAGCTGAAAATGAAGAAGAAATGGAGCTTAGAAATGAAAATAAAACGGTAACTAATGTAACTAAAAAGGGGGGAAAAAGAAGGCGTAGAAAATTGAAATATACTGCTTCGGAAAGAAGGGAAATAAAACAAAAAAAGGCAAAGTATGATCATCCTGTCAAACCTGGTTGTGACCAAAAATGCAAAAAACAGTGCAAAACAAGTATAACTGAAGAAAGAAGATCTGACATAAACAACCAGTTTTGGAATTTAAACAGGGACAAACAGACAAATTTTATACTGGCTTACACAAGTAAATCAGAAGTAAAACGCAAAACTGTTGGACCGGAGTCTCGAAGATCTTGCTCACTAAAATATTTTTTAAAAAACAAAAATGGAGAATCTATATCAGTGTGTAAGACTTTCTTTCTCACAACACTCGGCTATGATAAAAATAATGACAAAATTATTCAAAATTTGTGCAAATCCGACAAACGTTTACTAACACCAAAGCCTGATGGACGAAAAGGAAAACGACCTCACAATAAATTAGATCACAGCGTAATTGAAAAACATGTAGAGTCGTTCAATCCATCGATATCTCACTACCGCAGAGAGCATGCCCCTAGTCGCCGCTACCTCCTAAGTGATTTAACTATAAAAGAAATGTTTGCAGACTTTCAAAATAAACACGGACATTTTTCCTGCTCTTATGATTTATATATATATCGTTCAATAGTGCAGAGGTTAAATATATCGTTCGTCAAATTGGGTCACGAAGAATGTGAAAGTTGTGAGCATTTTAAGATACACCCTCATTCGAAAGAAAATTTGCAAGACAATTGTGAAGACTGCAAGAAATGGGACATTCATATCAAGAAGGCTGAAGCTGCTAGGACGAAGTACAAGGAACATGCCAACAAGAATCCTGAAGATGGCGAAGTTATTTACTCAGTTGACTTAGAGAAACTGATAATGTTACCTAGGTGTGAAATGTTCAAATCGGTAATATTTACTCAGCGATTGATCGTATATAACGAAAGTTTTGTTCCAGTAGGTACAAAAAATAGAAGGTTACAACCTATTGCTGCTCTATGGCATGAAGCCATTATAGGTAGAAAAAAGGAAAACATTATAAGCACTTTCTATAAGTTTTTCCTAACTAAGCGTGACGCTAAGAAGATTATTCTATGGGTAGATAATTGTACGTCCCAGAACAAAAACTGGGCTTTTTTTACTTTCTTGGTTTACGCAGTTAATTGTCGTATGGTTTCAGCAGATATAATTGAAGTAAATTATCTCGAGCCCGGGCACACTTTTATGAGTGCGGATTCATTTCACCACCAAGTGGAAAAATCCTTGAAAAAAATGAAAAAGGTTTACGACTTTTCAGATTTTAAAAGCGCGGTCCAGAGCGCAAATTCAAATAAAGTGACTGTCATGGAAATGCAACTCAATGACTTTTTTTCATGGAAAGATTATTCTTCTCTCCATAAAATTAACCGGAACCATTTTGAAAGACCATATCTACACGATATGGTCCAAGTGCAAGCTCAGAAGGGATCGATGTCATTATCCTACAAGAAAGACTTTGATGGCCCTCAGCTACCATTAAACTTTTTAAATGCAAAAGTAATGAAATCTGGAATACCACCTCCAAAGCAAGAAGATAAGCCAAAAGGAATATCACAAACAAGACGCGACAACATTATATCGAAGCTAATAGAAGCTGACAACGCCATAATGCCGAAAAACCGGTTACACTTTTGGAAAGAACTACCTCTTTCCGAAAATGGTGAAGAACATGCCGATTAATAAAAAAATATTTTCTAATGTAATGTAATATTAAGTTTAAGTTTGTATAACCTCTGAAAAACTTCATTGTATTTTGTTTTCTTAATAAACTACTTTATAAAATCTTGACATCAGCAGTTACCACTTTTTGGCTTAGTAACCCAATGTATTAAATTTTGCAAAAAAGCGGCATCTGCGTTTTCTTAAGAAAAAAATTTTCGTATCATTCTTTAAAGCCAAAAATCAAAAAGAGCACGAAAAATTACATGTATGTACTTACATAAATAAAATATTCAAACAAAGAGAGTTGCAGCATTCAATTAAACATAAAAGTGCAATTATCTCAAATCAACTTAGACTGCATTTACCCCCTTTGTGCTTAGTAGGGCAGTATAGGTATTTCGACATTTTACATGCCATTTTCAAACGCATTTAATATTGTAAGCTGCTTCAATAATTATTAATGGTCGTCTTTTAAAACAAAGCAATTCCTAACAAATGTCCTCCAGTTTTAAATTTCTTCAGAGCCTAATAAGAATGAATTTACACCAATATGTTAGTCTTCACGTTCGTAAATTGTAGTGCAACCTAATATTAAATACCTGATGGAAGGTCCCTTTTTTAAATAAATATTTTTACACAGCAAGATTATTTATTTTCATTCCAGTTTCGAAACCGTAGTCTTACGTGCGTCTGCTGCTTATAATTACGACATTGATTTTTCCGAACAACATACGAAACATTTTAAGTCCAAGTGATATTTTATTTACTATCTAATCCGGCAAAGTGTACATTAAATCAATCAAATTTAATACGTACTTAAAGATTTATGAAGTAATTTATGTGTTGCTTAGAAGGAGAGTATTTTATTATCCCTTCACGATTATTTCGGCTACTGGGCGACCATGACTTATTTATGTACGAGTATATTAGCTTGCACATTCTAAACCACTCATGACATTTTCTAATGTTAAACTGGCTGTATGCATTGTTTTCAAACGAACTAATATATAAGGTTTTTAATTTGACCGGTGAGTGACCTGTTTGATTTGTAAGACGAAATCTTTTATCCAGTCTGGCCATTCAGAATCACGAAATAGGAGAATCGTTTAAAAAGTTCTCGGAATATATTGTTGGATGCCTGTTGCTATGAAAAGGTTTTTTCTGGCACCAGGGTAGCTTTGATAATTACTGGAGGCTCCGTACTCCTATTCAATAGTAGGTGATTTCGAACTTGAAGCAAAAGTGCAGGTTAACTGCCACACAATTCTTTCTTCTTTTTGTATATAAGCTACATTAACAATTAGATTGCTACAACTGTCAGCAAACTTAATCGAAATAAAATTATAAATGAAGATACAGTGAATGAAAGCTGGCAGAAAGTAAAAAGACAATATGCCAAACGTCGCAAATGAAGCCCTAGGAAGAAGACAGATAAATACTAACAAAGATACGGCCTACCGAAAAACACCATGGTTTTATGAAGAGGTAAAAACACTAGCACAACACAAGTGAAAACTATACCAGAATATGAAAGGTACAAACAGATAAGAAACCAAGTGAACTCAAGAATAAGAGAAATAAAACAGAACTATTGGGAGAAGTTCTCGAAGCAAATGGAACATGATTTCTATGGAACACAGAAACAAATTTAGCGTGTTATTCGAACGCAAAGGACCGTAACAAAAGAGTATGTCGAAACAAAAAAGATAGGAGCAAGTGAATGGGACAAACATTTCAAGACACTATTTAAAAAGAGGAAAAAAGGATGATAGCATGGGAAGAAGAGGTGGTGAATAACGAGAATGTCGAAATAACAAAAGAAGAAGTGCAAGATACTGTAGCAAAATTGAGAAACAGAAAATCACCGGGAGAAGAAGGAATACCCAATGAATTACTTAAATACGGAGGAACAAAATTAGTACAAGAAGTCACAAAACTAATACAAAAAACAATAAGCACGCAATCCATACCAGATGAATGGAGGACAAACATCACTATTTACAAAAAAGGTCACAAAAATCCCCAGAAAATTACAGAGAAATAAACCTTGTGTGTGCAACACTGAAACTCACAGCAAGAATCATTAACAACAGACTGAACAAAAACCAAAAATTGGGGGACGAACGGCAGGGATTCCCTAGTGGAAAGTCTTGCACAGACGCAATCTTTATAATATGACAGTTCATGGAAAAATCGCTAGAATACAATAAACCAGCCTACTTACGCTTTATACACTTGTCAAAAGCATTTGACAGAATACAATTACACGATGTGTTAACATTACTCATTCAAAGAAAGTACCTGTTCAAATAATTAGAACCATAGAAGATATCTACACAGACGGCCAAGTGAAAATAAAATGCCCAGAGGGGCTCTCCGCACCAATAGCAGCAGAAAAAGGTATACGACAAGGGGATTCTTTGAGCCCGACATTGTTTAATTTGATAATGGACGAAATCCTGAAATCCGTAAGGAACATGGAGGAATACAAAATGGGGAGAAAGAAAATAAACGTTTAAGTTATGCAGATGATGTGATATTGGTTGCGGAAAACGAAAACAGTCTACAAAGAATGCTATTCGAATTTAACTCAGCCTGTGAGAAGTTTAACATGGAAATATCAACCGAGAAAACAAAAGCCATGACAATAGCCAAAGAACCGATAAGATGTAAACTAGTCAATAACAACAAGTCAGTTGAACAAGTAATGAAATTCAGATATTTAGGAGTGAAGCTATTTAGTTATGGCGATCTAAACAAAGAAATGGATGAACAAATAAGTAAAGCGGAAAGAATAGCGGGATGTCTGAACCAAACTATATGGAGGAATAAATACCTAAGACAAGATACCAAGGCAAGGATTTATAAAGGTGTCATAAGACGGCAGCAGAAACAACAAAAACGAAACAGAAGATGCAAGTGGCCGAAATGAAAGTACTGAGAAAAATAACTGGCAATACCAGGATGGAAAGGATAAGAAACACAAACATCCGCGAATCATGTCAAATACCACACATAAGAGAGTGGATAAATGGAAGAAAAAGAGAATGGAATGAGCACATATCCAGGATGGACGGAACAAGATTAGTTAGAATTGCAAGAGACAACAGACCACAAGGAAGAAGGAGCATAGGACGTCCCAACAGGAGATGGAGTGAGAGAATAACATGAATCAAACAAAGACGCAATACAATCTGGATGTAACAAGCTACCCAAGTAGCACCAAACACTATACCAATATTGGTTCAATATTGGATATGTATCGTTCCTTAGCTCAACATTTTATCGTGCAGCACATATTGGTACATCATTGGGCAAACATATTGGCAGCAATATAAGAATTCAGAGTTAAAGCCAATATTTAACCAATAAATGAAATACCGTAGAAGAACAATATTGGCCAACCAATACATCGCCAATGTAAAACCAATAATGCGTCTACAATATATATTTAAGCGTGTTGGCACAGCATTGGACAGACATGTTGAAGCCAATATAGGAATTCGGAGTTAATGCCAATATTTAACCAATAAAAACAAAACCGCAGTAGAACAATATTGGCTAGCCGATATATCGCCAATGTAAAACCAATAATGCATTTACAATGTATATTTAAACATGTTGGCGCAGCATTAGACGGATATGTTGAAACCAATATAATAATTAAGAGTTAAAGTCAGTATTTAACTAATAAATAAAATACCATAGTTAAACAATATTAGCCAGCCAATATATATTAGCTCCCCTAATTATTTTAGAGAAAAATATGTTACATAAATTATTTATTTAGGATAAGACACTGTTTTTAATGTAGTAATTATATTTTCAATAGGTTTAGCGGTTTCCGAGAAAATCATGAAACGGTTTTTCCTAATAGCCTTGACTTTGACAAATAAAATTCAAATTGTCAAGTGCATACGAGCATATTTCATAATAGTTATTTATGGAACAAGGCCGTGAACTAGGACTTTTTTTTATGAGAATGAATATTATTTGGCGAGGCGCAGCCGAGCCAAATAATCATTCGAATAAAAAAAAGATAGTTCACGGCCATGTGGCATACAAAATTTTGTGTGCAACT
>JABXWE010034769.1:0-20861 GCA_014611495.1 Limonius californicus
TAACTGGTTTTATTCGTTTTATATATGCTATATTATTTAAAGATATTAAGTTTATCGATATGGTATGATCCAAAGAATACGAAATAAATAAATAAGAAGGCAACTGGATATAAATGAATCCATAGTTAAAGAAATACTGTGAAGTCAATTAGTATGGTATGGTACGGTGTAGTACAGTAGGGTGCGGTACGGTACAGCACGGTATGGTATGGTACGGTACGGTATGATAGGGTATGATATCGAATTTACACAGGAGAGAAGCTTACCGAAGAAAAATATGCAATAGGTGCCGGTAGAAAGTAGGAAGAAAGGAAGACCACCGAGAGAATGGCAGGTTTAGAGCCTGAGGAATAATGGAATCGGGATTCGTAGAGAACCAAATTTGGGAGAAGGCAATTACTATAGTAAACCAATAGAGAGTGTGTGAGAGAGAGAAAGGGAGAGAACGGGAGCGACAGGAAAAGAGAGAGAGGAAGAGAGAAAGGCCTAAAAGATGTTCTGTGAATTTGATCAAATTTCAAAATGTTTTTGTAAACTGCGAATTTAATGAAAGAGTAGTCTTAAGAAAAACCTGTACATAACGATTGATATAGTAGATTATGTAGAAAAGGTCCACTAAAACGTCCATAATTAAAAAAAGATATATCTTCTTCCTCATTCTGTTATATTATGCAAATGGAAATATAAACACGTTCGTAGGATTTTGTACCATTTCACGTTAAAAAGCAACAAATATAATAAATCCATTTATACAACAAAGATTTACCTGCATGGACAAAAACAGAACAGGTCGGAAAGCGCTTATAGCTTAAAATATACTGCAGTCTTATATGGGTATAATGGCACAGAATGAGAAAGAAGATATCTATTTTCTATTTCCAACTGTGGACGTACAAGCTTTTAGGGACAATTTGGAGTGAACTGACTTTAGACAAGTTTTTTAGCATATTTTGAAAAATTAAATCGAAATTATGAAAGTACTATGCATAACATTGTAAATCGATGTTTTGCCGAACCCTTCTGCTTCTGTCATTCTTTTACACGAACAATTCATATAAGCTTCAGGTAAACTGTATAAAGTTAAGTATTTGGTTGTAGGACAGCTAGCCCAAAAGCATGCAGAAATTATGCAAAGTATGTGAAAGTCGAGACGAAGTGTTCGACTCGTCTTTCTGTAGCAATGCTATGGCTAATTCATTGGAAACTGCATACTTTTAACTGTAATATATTAATCTGACTGCCCAAAAGCCAGCTTCAAGCTGCCTGATAACTTGCAAAAATTCCGACACACGCTATATTCATCATCATCATCATCAATAGCCTTTTCGTCCCAGTACTGGGAAACGGCTTCTTCTGTTTACCGTGCTTCTCTTCGGCGCTAAGGGAAAAGCACGGGGTATGCACAATTTAAGGCAATATTGAACATGAAAAATTCTATTTTATAATTTCCTGTAAGAGCATCCAAATAAATATGTAGTAAATTAGCCCCTTAGTGATTCGTCAATAATTGACAATTTGTATCTTCAAGATTTAAAGGAAATTTGCGGAAGGTTCCGTTGATTATAAAACAATTTTGTATATGTTATTAGAAACAAAATTCTTGAACCGTACTGCATTTATTGGTGTTATATATCAATGTTACTGTTTCGATTCAGGAAATCATGTTTTTTTTAGATTAGATTTCAATTTGTTTTCTAGTACAATAATACATTATTTCTATTGCTATTTATTAACCATCAGTATTAACTATTAATTGTAGGTTTCGTTCCTATAAAAATAAAAAAAAAACAATTAACAGCAGTAACAACATTTTGATATGGTGATTTCATTTCATTTCTGTTTTCTGATGTTAATTACGATTGCTGTTCAATAAAGATAGACTGAGAACGTACAAATTTTATTACAAAAACTAAACGTTGGCATTGTTATTCCCTTCTCTGTACTCCCCACACAGTGCAGAGGTTCCAATGCCTTTCTGGAATCAAGTGGGTAAAACCATCCTTTGCCATATGCCTAAAAATCGCTTCCAGAGTCTTAAATATGTCAATTTCGGTGTCAAAGTGACGATCCTAGAGGACCTTCCTGGCGATAGCGTATATAAAAATACATGAGACCAAATCGACCAAATCCTTTAAGCAGCGTAGGGTACCGTTAAGATATTCTCTATCTCTCTTTCTCCTTCAGCATGTATCTGTCCAGTGTTGAACTTACGCCTTCTCCAACTCTCTCTACTTTCCTCTATCCACCGCTTCTGTTTGCCATAGCTTCCTAGCGTATTTTCTAAGGTCATCTTCCTGTATCATATTAGGCCTTTCGGTACTTCTCTTGTCTGTCCATGGTTGCCACACTGTTATCCATGTTATGTTGTCCATCTGTCGTCGTCTGAACGAATAACATGACCAGCCCATTGCCACTTTAATCTTGCCACGCTTTCAACTACATCTTCAACTTTTATCTTACTCCTCACCCAATCATCTGACATGTGGTCTCTCAAACTAACGTCTAACAGGCTCACTATGCTGTTTGTAATAAGTGGATGGAATGTTTTGTTAGTGACCAAATTTCCGATCCGTACGTTGTATTTGGGAGAATGCATTGGTTGTATACTTTTGTTTTTAGATGTTGAGCCAGTTCAGCTGTAAATATGCATTTTAGCTAACCGAAAGCAGCCCAGCCAAGTCGAATTCTGCGTTTTATTTCGTTCTCTTCTGTTTATTTCGAATTCTATATTCTGTCCCAAATATACGTAATCACTAACCATTTCTAGTTTTGTGTTTCCACATTTAATTTGCAGATCGATTGGGTGATGACTTGCCGTTACTTTTGTTTTTGATTGGAGTAGTTCCATTACCATTTCCTGTAATTGATTTTCACTCTCCGCTACGAGTAGCACATCATCTGCAAATCGCAAGTTGGATAACTTTTGTTCATTGATATTAGCGCCTTTCTCTGCCCAATCCAGCATCTTAAATGTAACTTCTAAGGCGTTTGTAAATAGTTTTGGGGATAATGTACCTATCCCCTTGTCATATGCCTCTTTGTATTTCACTGGTTCGGTGGTATCGAAAGTTTTAATAGTTATAGTGGCAGTCGATGAAGCAAGCTATACTTTTTTATTGTATTCTATAGATTTTTGTATTAGTTGTCTTAGAGAGTGTATGTGATCCATGGTACTATAGTTTTTACGGAACCCTGCTTGTTCTACGGGTTGAAAGGGGTCTAAGCGGGAGGATATTCAATGTACTATTATTTTAGTTAATAATTTTCGTAAGTGCGATAAGAGTGTAATGGATCGGTAGCTTTTGAGGTAGTGTATGCTACTTTTTTTATGCAACAGGATAACTATTGAATTGTTTCACTTTGTGGGTACTTTCCGTTCATCCAAACATTTATTAAATAGAGCTTTCAGAGACTGTAGGATGTTTAACTAGAGTCGAGACTATGCCGTCATTTCCTGTAGCGTGATCGTTCTTCGTAGAATTAAGGGCATTTTTTATTTCATACAGAGGTTCTTATTTCCGGTATGTCTTCTGTATAATGGTTTATTAGTCTGGATTTCTATACGAGATTGTGAAGGTTTAACGATAGAAGAATTGAATGTTGACCACTTCACCCCAACCAACATGCCTACCAAAAGACAAAATCAACTACAACGGCTCTCCACAGTCTAATAAATGAGCTGGCGAAGACGTACGTGGCAAAAGAAATAGCTCTCTGTGCTTGTGCAGACATAGAGTGCCTTCGACAACACCTCCTTCGAATCTATAGAAATAGCTGCCACGGAGAAGGGCTTCGATCCTTCTACTATCAAATGGATTAAAGCCATGCTTGAAAGTAGAAAAATAACAGCAAAACTGGGAGGGAAAGCAGTTACCATTACGGCTGCCCCCAAGGTGGGGTTCTGTCGCCTCTCCTGTGGTCTGTGGTAGTCGACGACCTCCTCAACATGCTAACACAAAACGGCTTCGAAATATAGGGGTACGCCGACGGCCTGGTAGTCCGTCGAAAATTTGACTCAGTAGTGTCACAACGCATGTAGAAAGCTCTAGATATCATTCAGAGTTGATGTCGAGATCAAGGCTTAAGCATAAACCCAATGAAAACGGTTATAGTCCCATTTACTAGACGTAGGAAGCTGAACCTAAAAGCTCCCATGCTAGAACGGGCGGATATAGACTTCAGTAATGAAGTCAAATACTTAGGAGTTACACTAGATCAGAAGTTGACGTGGAATTCACACATTGATAAACTGCAGAAGAAGGCAGTTCTAGCATCCCTAGCATGCCGTAGGCTGCTAGGAAGAAACTGGGGGCAACCAGCAATGATCTATTGGTCATACGTGGCTATAATAAGACCCATGGTCACCTACGCCGCAGTCGTATGGTGGCCAAAAACAAAACAGATCACCACTCAGTTACAGCTAGAGAAGATACAACGTCTCGCCTGTCTGAGTATAACAGGTGCAATGAGCACCTGTCCAACTGCAGCAATAGAGACCACGTTAGGACTAACGCCCCTACACCTTCATGTGAAAAAGGAGTCAATGTTACATGCGCTCACGCTTGCAAGGACAAATAAATTCAAATCAGGAGACCTGACAGGCCAGTTAGGTATTCTAGGTCTCGCTCACCTAGAGCGAATGGCCTACACCGTATCGGATATTATGCCAATAAAATACAACTTCGACCAACCTTTTAGAGTTACCATCACAAACCGGAAAGTGTGGTACTCGGTAGGACCTTCCTTTAAGAAAGGATCCCTCCAGTGGTATACCGATGGTTCGAAGATGGAAGGAGGACGAACTGGAGCGGGGATCTACCGACGGTTGCCGCATTTCTAAACCCCTCGGTGCCGTAACTACCATCTCCCAAGCTGAGGTTTATGCCATAAACCTTTGCACAAAGATGAAGCTAAGGAAGGGATATAAAGGTGTAACAATTGACATCCTCTCAGACAACCAGACAGCAATAAAGGCCTTTAACGGCCCCCATTTGTGAGTCGAAACTAGTCTGGGAGTGCTTGAACAACCTCAAACAACTGGCAAACAGAAACCACGTTACCTTGTGGTGGGTGCCAGGGCATGAAGACGTACCAGGCAACGAAAAGGCCGACGAACTCGCAAAACGCGGAGCATCGACGCCATTCACTGAACCTGAGCCTTGCTGTGGAATACAGAAAAGCCACATAAAACAGGCGGTCAAACTATGGGAGGAACAACAGAAATCCTAATACTGGCAGAATAGTCCGCGACAACGTCAGGCAAAATAGTTCATCACTGTTTCGCAAAATAAAGCAAAACCTTATTAGTCTGGACCTCTATACGAAATTGTGAAGGTTTAACGATAGAAGAATTGAATGTTGAAATCACAAACACGACTATAAGTGCAGCTAATAAAATCCTTGTACACACTCCGAAACACAAGACAAATAGAATAAGAGCAGAAACAAAACAAATCATGAAGGAAAGAAGGAACGTCCTATTGCAGCCAAATAGAGATCAAACTATGATAAAGGAATTAAACAAAATTATTAGAAAGAAAGTAAGGAAGGCTATTTCGCATTTCAATAAAAATTTGGTAGAAAGAGTCATTGTAGAAAACCGTGGACTTCGAGTATTCAAGCGCCAAATATCCCCCAGAATAACTACTGTACTAAAATTTCTGACTAGAACGGCATAATACTGACACAAGAAGTGAAACTCTGAATTTACGAAATCTATACTTCTCGAAAGTCGAGATATTGCGGTGGCCAGAAACGTGATCACAAGGTTGGCGACGTGAGGTCTCCACCGAGGCACATACTTACCCCTGACATGTACAGATTATCTTTCAAATCTTTCCTACCGATATTTTGAGTATGTGGGCAAGTTTTCTAACTGTTAGACGAGAGTCGGTTCGCACTATGACCGCAGCCTTGTTTCCCCCGGTATGACGGTAACAAGTGCCCGTTCGCCTCCCTGGAACCAGTAATCTACCCGGCCATCTTTGAAAGATTTAAATCTACAAAACAATCAGCATAAGCTCTCCGTAGATCCGCGTTGGTCTGCGCTGCTAGTGTGTTAAGCAAAACACAAAAACTTGATGGCGTAACGTTGTTCACCCAACTCGGACATTATTGTTGCTATAGGCGCGTGGACTTTAGGGTTGGAACACCTGGCGTTAGTTAGAGGAGAGTGAACACTTTAAGGAATCGCCAAGGGATGGCGCAGGGATCGCCTCCTCGAGAACGCCAGCTCCAGTCTCAGTCTTTATTGAACAATGAACATCTCTCGTATTATAGGAAATAGTAATTTTAATTAATTAAAATTACTACAGAAAACCATTAGCATTTTGTACAATGTTTTGATGCAGTCTAATAATTTTTTAACTATGTAGTAGATTTTCTTCAATTGATAAAATTGAGAATTGAGTCATTGAGTCAAATTTGGTGGAGGAGGCAGGAAAAAGAGAATAGAGCTATTTCGAGAAAGGAACTTCCTCATCGGCCACTGTAGATTTCGAGAAAATAGAGCGAAAATTGTCTTGCTAAACAGGTATAAGGCCACCTTTTATTGTTTGGACGATGTTCTTGCAAATATCACTCTTGTTACACACATTTTTTTTAAGTTTCCATTCTCACTCACACTTGTGCTTGTTGCATTTGTGCTTTCTACTAAAACAAGCTTTGTGTATTTTCAAAAAATTCCCAAAATCTAGTTAACCTGGGTATTATATTGATCTGATTTCACATTCCTTATTAGTTAATATAAATTCTAGATTTACTGAGGTCTAAAGAGCAGCCATTGCAGAATTTAGATCTTTAGATCTGAGCCAATAATTAATAGTTGTGTAATTACCGTGTCATAAACTCGAATTTACATTTACGCACGTGCTCGGAAGGTACGAGCTGAATACACAAAATATAAAGTTGAACCTGCTCTTCTCTTGTATAATCTCGGCTTTACGAAATCAACACGGGGAGGTCGTTAGTAACAATCATTAAAGGAATGAATTTATGTAAATTGTGTGCATGAACGCATAATTTTAACTAGGGCCCCAATTTTCCGTTTCACTTCGCAAACGACTTACGTGTGTAACCATAGGAATTCCCAGCAGGAACATTAGGATACAAATTATTACTGTAAACTTCTGTCTGTGAGGTCTCAGCGTCTCCGACCAATTATCAACTACTCCTGTTATAAAGGATTCCACGAGACAGAACGCGCTATCGATTCCCAAAAGCTGCAACAAATTACAAACTAATCTTCTAATTTGATATTTGATTATCCCATTCTCTCTCGCACTGTGTGGCAGACCCATTTTCGCCCTCGCATTCACTAAAGCTAAGAGTTGTACTTACCAGCAACATAAAAAAGAATGTTGCGGCCCAAAATGGCGCTCCGGGAAGCTTCAGGACCACTTCCGGATATGTAAGGAAAACAAGTCCGGGCCCACTTTGCACCACATTCGCCACATCTGTGCTTTTCTCGAGCGCTATGTGACCCAAAATTGAAAAGGTTACGCATCCCGCCAGGAGGGATGTGAGGGTGTTTATCACGCAGGTGATAATGGCATCCCTGAAAGAAATACCAAGATTTATTTTTGTTTTATAATGGAAAAAAGGCTCAGATGGAAGGTTAAATGAAGTCTCTTGCGTTGGATTTATTTCAGGGAAATGGATGGACAGTGCGAGAACAAACGGAAAAGAGTTTCCTTTAACTGAAAGCAGTAAATAAATGGAAAGAAAAGAATCCAAAATAGAAATACATACAACATAACATAAATTTCGCTTTATAAACACATGAAAATATGTTGATTTCGTTTCGACTGTGTTACTAGGAAAAGAGATAAATTATATTCAACAATAACAATAAATAGTTATAATGTAAAATACCGCCCATTAACCAAACAATAAGTAAACCTATTGCTTTCAGAAGTTCAATGTGTTCTGAATAATCAATGTTGATTTATTTTAATTGGAATTTAAATTAGTCAATTTAGTACTCGTAATAATATGCAGCAAATAATCGGACGCAGTAAAGTTGAGACCTAAACCGAATATTACTCACAAAGCAGTTAAAGTATGATGAGTATTTTAAATTTTTTCTGACGCACATGCCTGTCGATATTTTTAGCCTTAAAATATTTACAGTTTTTGATTATTAGTGTACAGATAGTAGTGCGCAGGTGAATATATTTTTAGCACGAAAGTCAAATATACAAAATGAATTAATTCAAGAAAATTCTAACCTTAATTGTTCTTAAAACAATATTTTTTATATTTTCCACATTTCAGAAATTTTGGTAAACCAAACAATTAACAAAAAAACAAATCTAAAATTACAAATTGTTTATATTTCTAACCAGAAAAATTATTCTAAGACTGCCATCATGGAGACGTCATGCTATAAAATACTCTATCACCACTCAAAATTGTAGAAATGATTTATCTTTTAGAACCCACGGGAATTCCATTCTTTAATACAAACTTTAGACATTTCTCCTAAAATAATAAATATGTATAGCAAATGAAATTAGCTGAGATCATTCATTGCGGTACAGTTTTTGAATTTACGAGCGATTTCCGACATCCCATTCAAGAAATTTTAGTTAAAACCGCTTTATGTACATTAAATAGTGTAAAAAATACTGTTATTCTGGAAAAATGAACATTTTTATACATATTGTCGGTTTTAGTTTGCGATTAACAAATCATATTGTGTCAATACAGTATGACTTTGTATACAGGGTATCCCATAAGTTGAGATGTAACCCCTCGCTGTTCAACAGTAAATACTGAACACAAAATAGCTAAAATATTTATTTTTCGCAGGCGAGTTTCTTCACACGAGTATGTATTTAACAACAAAGCTAAACTAATAGATATTATAGATGAAAAAAGTTCTTCGTATAAACTTAATATATTTACAATATAAATTAATTCTGCACAAGTTCAAATTGCAGATTTTTGATCCTACGATTTTGTTGAAAACACGATTTAGGCATGGCATTAAGGCAAATATAAGCAAGGCTAGTAGTAATTTTATTTAATTTAACGCTGGTGTTCCGAATTTTACAATTGTCAAACACATTTTTCTGTTCTTTTTTTGTAAATTCCGTTTCACTTGCATTAACGGAATACACATTTCCTGTGGATTTATTTCAGGGTAATGTGGACAGTGCGGGAACAAACGGAAAAGGGAAGCAGTAAATAAATGGAAAGAAAAGAAACCAAAATAGAAATAAATACAACATAACATAACTTTCATTTTATACACACATGGAAATATGCTGATTTCGTTTCGATTGTGTTACTTGGAAAGGAGATACATTATATTCAACATGGTTGAGTTTCTTGGAGAGCTTGGTGGTTATTGTAATGTAGCGGCAAGCCTATACGCCGAAAGCTATCCAAATAGTGGACATCCAAGCCACACAGTTATTAAAAGAACTGACCAACGACTACAAGAGAGAGGAAGGGCTGGTCTAAAAGCTAGTGGTGGTGGTTGTCCATTTATGGTAAGGCAGTCCAATATTGAAGAGAATAGATTAGATTTAATTGAATGGGAGCCTACTAGAAGTGTACGTGGTATTTCTCGGATTGTGGACATACCAAAGTCGACACGATTGGGTTTACAATTCTCATAATAATCATGTGTGGGCAGATGAGAACCCTCATGCAACCAATGTTCAAAATCGTCAATAAAAATACAATGTTAATATTTGGGCAGCTACGGCAAACAATTGTTTTAATAAACCCTTTTATTATACCAAATCATCTTAATGCTGAAAATTCCCTACATTTTCTAAATAAATATATCCAAATACTGTTCGAAAATGTTTTACTGATAATTAGACAAAATATGTGGTAGCAACAAGATGGTGTTCCAGACCATTAGGGAATCATGCTCCGAGATTGTCTTCAAAATCATTTTCCAGATTGGTGGATTTGTCACGGATCTAACGCCCTTAAATTTTTATATATGGGATTATCTGAAGGAGTTGGCATACTTCATACTAGTGAACAATGTGAACGATTTAACAAAACGTATCAACCAAGCACCAGCACATGCTCCAACGAGTACGAAGTTCAGTTGCACTGAGATTGCCAGAATGTCATAATGTTGGCCATTTTGAACATTTCCATTAATTTACAGAAAATTTGCGAACAAAATTGATAACTACTTTATTCAGCTATGGATTAGGCCTATTGAGGATACTACATAAAAACTTGCGCAGGTAACTCTACCTCATAGTGGTGTGGAAATGAGTAGTTTAATAGTTAATTTGTGTTGTCAAAAGCGTCGACTGCCCTAGAGAGTAACAATCATGTAATAAATATTCTTTAATAGTTTTCTATAGTAACTGCAAATATTTTCCGTAGAACGTACCACATGCATATTATACAGTTGTTAAGTTTCCAGGTATTTTCGTGTTTCATGTGAAGAAACTCGCTTGCGAAAAATAAGTATTTTAGTTGTTTCATATTTGGTATGCATTGCTGAACAGCGCTACGAGATTTTATTCATAATCAGAATAAATAAAATAATAACTTTTTTGTAACACCATTTGAAAATTCATGCAGTTAATAATATGTTGTCATATGCGCTTGTGTCAATTACATGTTGCCGTATAGCCTATCTGCAAGGCTCGTGCCTTGTGCATGCAAAATCTCGTGTTCTTATGTTTACCCAATGTTCTTTCAATTCAACAGATTAAAATATTTTTTTATTGTATTAAATCATAAATAACCTTGTGATTTTAATACGAGATACCTAACTGCAATTTTAACGAATCACGTTAAACGCCTTTTAACAGAGCAAGTGAAACGCAAAAAGTTAAATAGTGTAAACTGTACATTTTGTTTTTTTCTGGGAATGCTTATTTTTAGCTGATTATTTTATTTTTTTGTTAAATAGCTGTATAATTACTACTTGAGAATATGACCTTGCCATAGCTTTAACTGTTAAATTGTTTGTTATTCAACATTTCGTGTAATTGAGAATAATATAGGATATAAATCTAAAAATAATTCCGAACACGAAATGTGAAACTATCGTACACAGAATTTGGTGCACATTAAACATGCCCTTTGGAGCTAAGCCGCAAGCGCGTACATCAACAGGATTATGAACTTGATACTACCAATTAATTAGTGAATCTTTCCATTTATGATGATCGCGAGAATCAACATTTATCCAAAGTACAAGTTTTTCGTATTTCCAATATGTTCCAGTTAAAGTCGTATACACGGTATAGCTTACTTTTTAGATTCTGGAGATCTAATAAATGCAGGGTGGGCCACCGAAAGCAATCAATCGTATTTTGTGATACTTAACCTAAATTTTTCGTAAAACGCACGAACTAAATCTTATTTCGTCAGGGCGACATGTAATGTGGTTATTTCTGTTCACCTACTTCACCTCCGAAATTGGGGTAATTTACACCCTAAAAATATTAAATGATAAGGGTCAAAACACATACCATTTGAGATCTCGATGAATTTGTTTAATAGTACAGTTTTCAGTTTTGAATTTCGAGTATTATTTATGTCAGGGTAGTAAATGTTCGAAAAGAAGGAAGGCAACTCAAGGCACACACCCACAAAGGGTTGGCAGCCGTAGGGCTCAGCGGGTTCTCTACTGGAACCCTAAACCCCTCTTCGGCCAGTGATGGGAATGTAAGGATAGGAATAACCAGGAAAATTGCATAATGGCATTTCGTGGATGATACTATCCCAGCATTTACCTGTATGACTCAGGAAAACACGAAAAACCTGAGTCAAGACAGACGAATTCGAACCCAAGGCCTCGCGAATGAAAGGTAAATTCTCTACCGCTGAGCAACCTTCCTCGATATGTTCGAAAAGAGTACCACTTGCTTCCATATAGTAATAAAGTTTCTGCTGAAGTAGTCACCCATTCTGACGTATTCGTGGAGTTATTCTACACTTAAAATGACCACACGTAAAGACATGTAGCGGAGATAAATCTGCCGGCCTTGGGGGCCATTACATAGCGCCTCCTCTTCAAATCCATTGAATCGGAAACATTCGATCCGAATACTGTCAAATAACCAGTGCATAATGCGTATTATCGTTATAGTATATTATACAGGTAACGGCGTCCTTTTGAGAAAATTCGGCTAGTTGACCTGGGAATCCCTGTGTTACTATTCTGCATGAAAACAGGTGCACATTAAAGCTAGGGAATGAACCAGGCCGTAGTAAATGTTTTCAAAGCAGGTAGTAGACTATTTTAAATGGTCTTCCCTTCTAAGATGTGAAACCCCCTCATGCACTCTCGTAGGCCGACGAAAATAGAAGCTCCGTCCTGTTGTGGACTGCTTTTTCGCGGGAATCAATGCTCTGAATCCAAAACTTACACTCTACTATAAAGCAAATTCATCGAGCTCCGAGTCTAAAATTTTTGAGGTAAAATCACCTGAATTTAGGGGTTGAGGATAGATGAATGAATATAACCATATACCAAATTAATTTTACCCGTTTAGGCTTTTTCGAAGAATTGAGGTTTAGTGTCATGAACCACGCCTGTTTCGTCTTCGGTGAGCAACCCTGCATATATTTTCTTTAAAGTGAAAACGTTTTACGATTTAAAAACATTCCAATACTAAAATAAAAGTTAGACTAATTAATTATTATCTGCATAATAGTAGAAACTCAAAAATACAATGTTTAATACCGCAGGAATAATAGTTTATGACACTCGTAAATATTCTTCGGGCATTTACAAAGACAAGGAATTTCCTCGGTATAATTATTTTAAGCCTTAAAGGCAACTGGAGACATTACAACAATGGTAAAAATCTCTAGCAAAATCTTAACAGTGCGATTACGTTAAAATAATATGAAGATTTATTATCGCTTGCTGTTTTCTCTAGTTTTCATTACCTCCTTAACGACTATTTTATATTTTCATTCAGGTATGATTTATAGGTTAATAACTTTTCACGAGGCTCTGTTGAATCATAAATTAAGTTAGTTAGAACTTATTTCTTCTTGTAGGTTCTTTACTACTGTAAGTGGCTGAGAAAAGTGTAATTGAATTTGGCCACTTGTCTATTAAGGACAGTAGCGTTATAAAGGAAACCACGAGAATTACATCAAAAATAAACTTCTTTTATTCTATTTATAAGTCTAGATTAGGTACCTTTGACATGGCAAATTTTAAATAATAGATTAGTTAGTAAGCGGGATGTATTTGTATAGCAATTTTTAAAATTAAGCTATTGAATATTTCAGTAGAACTAGTATTTAAAATGCAGATGGCGTGTGTCTAATTTAAAAATAGCGTATGTAAATGAAGACGTCCCATTTTTCTTCCACATTGCATGTATTTTACGAGTTAATGCAATTTTCTGATTACCAGTTATTACATTAAATTTCCTGCGCAATTTCAGCAGTCACTGCTAATTTTAAAGCAAGGGTTCACCGCCTTTAATTATCGTTTGATATTGAAATTGGGATTTTCTTTAGTAACTAATCACGAAAACCAAAGCGGTGTTTCTAAACATAAATTAAAATAAAAAAAAATCAAATTACTTGTAACAGTTGTGATGAAACTTGTTATACGATCCCAGTGCAGGTAAAGCTCCACATCCGATGCTGTATGCAAAGAAAATTTGCGTAGCTCCATCCATCCAAGGGCCAGGGCTAAGTAATTCCTCCCAGCGAGGTTTGATGTAATATAAAAGTCCGTCTTCCGCTCCTGTTAGAGTAACAGCACGCCCTAGGAGAATTATAAGCACGACGTAGGGAAATAACGCCGTGAACCATATTATCTATAAAAGGAAACAACAATCCTGACCAGAATTCCCAATCAGGCACTTTTTGCTTTACCTTTCCGCTCTGATGTAAGCCCTTTCTTATAATAAAATATATGACGATCCAACCGAGGGTGAGGCATCCGAAAAGCTCCCACTGCATGCCCCCGATTTCTTCGATCCCCTTGGAGATTCCCAATACATTGTTTCTAAAAATAAAACTGCTGAAGACCTTCACCTTGCTACATGAGTAACATTTGGCTTTATCCCAATTTTATTTACGGATGTCGTTCATGAATAAGTCGCATGCCATAGTAAAAAAATCGTTGCAAACCTTTGAACTCACTCAAAAAATTCTTCAACTGGTGTTGTGGCCTTGAAAGTGGCATTTTTGTGAAACTCTGAGTAATTTCGTGCTAGCTTGGTGTAGTTCATATCCGGCGTGTAGCAACTGTGGCTGTTCCACGAATTTTCTATCAAGGCAAACATTAATTTTGTTGGAACGAACCCTTACTTGTCCTTTCGTAGTTCGGTACTTACCACAACCTGACCAAGGTAGTTCAGGTAATCTAACGAAGGTGTTTATAAAATAAAGAATAGTCCACGCGATTATAATACAATAGTACACGTCTAGAAGGAATACTATAGTCATGGTTGCATATCCAACCCCTTTGAGGAGGGGACAGAGTTGCCCAACGAAAGTCATCCCTCCCGATCCGAGGTATTGTCCAATCGCTACTTCTTGGAAGAAAATGGGAATCCCACAGAAAATCATTGCAATGCTGTAGGTGACTAGAAAGGCCCCTAAAATTTACACAATTTTCGAGTTTTAAAATTCAATTTAAAGTTTGCCAGCAAAACAAATTTTAGTTCGATCTCAACTGCATTATGCAACTCCCATTTCGCACAAGTTGGGTTCTCTTCACATGCATGTACGATTAGATTAGAGTGATAAGTTGCAGCAGACAGAATTAAACTTTGTTTTTACAAATTTAATTGCTTCTAAGGAGTAACGATTTAAATTGACTTGGCCTAGATTAATTCAGTATCGGTTAATCGGTAATATTGAATCTGGATTTTACTGCACAAAATGAAGCAACAGCAAGTAGCTTAATTATCCACGATGCCAACGAATGTTCAGATAATTTTCAATTGACTCGGCAACGTTATTTTTAATTTTTCAATGTTTTGCTGATTCGGAGAATATGAGAAAACATGGTTCGTTACCTCCCCCGTTTTTATAGCAGAGGTACGGAAATCGCCAAACATTTCCCAATCCAACTGACAGGCTTATGCATGAAAAGAGGAAATCCAGCTTGTTTGTCCATCCACCCCTCTCTGTTGTGTCTTGTGGGGATTCATAACCGACTGAATTTTTGTCAGATTTAGTAAATTCAGTCGATGCGGTGAATTTTAAACACGAAGCGTCTGCATCCTTCTCCTTGGGGAATTCACTTTGTTTTTCATTCCAATAGTACGTTCTCTCAGACATATTATCTGAAACAAACACAAGCAATCTTTATAATACCCTTGGCGTGTTCTCTTTGATTGCTTAAATCGCTACGCAGCTTGTTTTAAGTGTCATGATAAATACTTAGAATGTAATGTTCCATCCCAAGGGTAAAATACTTGAAAAGATTCGAATAAATGCCTTATGCACGCAAATATTGTTTAATTGCCTTGTTATACGATATTTTAACAAGTTTATACATTACATATATTATGTCCATTCATATTTTGTTGTTTCCTGTCACTGAATTAAAACTGTATATAGAAACTCATATAGGAAAAAGAAAAGAAAAATATCGATATATTTAAGATTTCGGTATGATATAATCTGAACCTCCATGGATTAAACTGAATTACTTAAATTGAAATAAATTAAACCGATGACTAGTCTTACTAACCAAACCATTAGTTAAATATAATAATTAAGAAAATGACAGTAATTATCTATTAATTTACAGTGATTTAACCTAATGAGTTTCCATGGGTCTACATGAAAATGTTCTCATTTTTTTAGGATATCCTTCGTTTGGGACATTGACTGTAAACGACTGATTGTGCGTTCAATTAATTTTCATATAATTTGTGGTAATGAATGTCTGGCAAGTTGATTGTGGTAAAACCAGATTATTCTAGAAACATCGGAGAAAATTCTAGATTTTTCTAGAAATTACGTATACGAATTTCTTTATGTACCCAGTATAGCATTTAAATAAAATGTTTATATTAATTACTAGCAATATGACCAAATTATAATACCCAAACAAGAAAATTATTTCAACGTTTATTGCTATCGTAATCTTCAAGAATATTTAACATTTTCAAGTTCTATTTAATTACTCCTAATATTTAAATAATAATTAAATAATTCTATATAGCTCTAGAAATTAACGTATGTGTATTTCATTATTTATGTAGAAGTAAGATCACCAGGAAAAAGCACGAAAGGAAAACCGTGGATGGAGTACATTCAGCAAATAGTTAAAGGTATCGGGTGCCAAAATTATACCGAATTGTAACGACTAGTGGAAACCGGCAACAGTGGAAGTCTGCGTTCAACCAAGCCAAAGATTGAGGACAAAGAAGAGAAAGCTTCAAAAAATGTTGTATATTATAGAGAAAGACCGAGAATGGAGTACATTCAACAGATAGTTAAAGCTACCGGGTGCCAAAATTACACCGAATTGTAACAACTAGTGGAAAATCGACAACAGTCTACGCTCAACCAAACCAAGGATTGGAGATAAAGAAGAGGAAAAGGAAGACTTCCAAAAATGTTGCATATTAGTTACCAGAACAAGGACCAGAGTATAGCCTAATACACAAAATGGAGAAATTAAATCTATGTTTATTGCCAGCGTAATCTTTAAGAATATACAACATTTTCAAAGTTTATTTAGATAATCGCAGATTTCTGTGGAAATGATTTTATATGATTTTCATTATTTATTTAGAAGGAAGAATAAACGGGAAAATCCCCGAGAGAAAGACCGAGGATGGAGTACATTCAACAGACAAAGATGCCGGTGGCTAAATTACACTGAATTAAAGCAACAGTAGAAGTCTGCGACCAACTAATCCTCGGATTAAGACAAAGAAGAAGAAGGCTTTAGATAAATCTTGTATATTAATCACCAAAAACAGGACCAAATTAAAATGCACAATGTGCGAATATTGTTTCAACGTTTATTACTAGTAATCTTCAAGAATTCTACACATTTTCAAGTTTTATTTGGAAATTTCAAATTTCAGATTTCTCTAGAAATTAATGGATGTGAATTTCTTTATTTATCTAGAAAGAACAATAGAAGGAAAAAGTGCAAGAGCAAGGTCGGGTATGGACTATTTAAATCCGGTATGCCAAAATTACACTGAATAGTAACAATTAGTGAAAAAACGGCAGCAGTCTACGTTCAACCAAAGCAAGGATTGAAGGCAAAGATGAAGAAAAAGAAGGCTTCCAAATGTTGTTAGGTACCAGAAAAAGGACCAAAATGTAGCCTAATACACAAAATGGAAAAATTAGATCTATGTTTATTGCTAAAATAATCTTCAAGAGTATTTAATACTTTCAAGATTTATTGAGATAATTGTAAATTTCTGTGGAAATGACCGTATATGATTTTCATTAGTTATCTTATCTAGAAGGAAGAATAAAAGGAAAAAACCGCGTAAAAAAGACCGAGAATGGAATACATTCGACAGATAGTTAAAGCTGCCGGGTGCCAAAATTACACTGAATTGAAACGACTAGTGGAAAACCGGTAACAGTGGACGTCTGTGTTCAACCAAGCCAAAGATTTAGGACAAAGAAGAAGAAAGAGAATGATTCCAAACATGTTGCATATTAGTTATCAGAAAAGGGACGAAAGTATCGCGTAATACTCAAAATGGAGAAATTAGACCTACGTTTATTGGCAGCGTAATCTTCAAGAATATCAAACATTTTCAAGGTTTATTTAGATAATTGTAGATTTCTCTGGAAATGGTCGTATATGATTTTTATTATTTATCTACAAGGAAGAATAAAACGGAGAAACCGTGAGAAAAAGATCGAGGATGGAGTACATTCAACAGATAGTTAAAGCTGCTGGGTGCCAAAATTACACTGAATTGTAACGACTAGTGGAAAACCGGTAAGAGTGGAAATCTGCACTCAACAATGCCAAAAAGTCAGGGCAAAGAAGAAGAAAGAGAAGGTTCCGAAAAATGTTGTATATTAATTTCCAGAAAGAAGACCAAAGTATAACCTAATACACAAAATGGTGAAATTAGATCTATCTTTATTGCTAGCGTAATCTTCAAGAATATCAAATATTTTCAAGGTTTATTTAGATAATTTTAGATTTCTGTAAAAATGACCGTATATGATTTTTATTATTTATCTACAAGGAAGAATAAAACGGAGAAACTGTCAGAGAAAGATCGAGGATGGAGTACATTCAACAGATAGTTAAAGCTGCCGGGTGCCAAAATTACACTGAATTGTAACTACTAGTGGAAAACCGGTAACAGTGTAAGGCTGCGTTCAACCATTCCAACAATTCAGGACAAAGAAGAAGAAAGAGAAGGCTCCAAAAAATATTGCATATTAGTTACCAGAAAAAGGACCAAAGTATATCCTAATACACAAAATGGTGAAATTGGATCTATTTTGATTGCTAACGTAATCTTCAAGAATATCAAACATATTCACGGTTTCTTTAGACAATTGTAGATTTCTGTAGAAATGATCGTGTATAATTTTCATTATTTATGTACAAGGAAGAATGAAACGGCGCAAGAGGAAGGTCGAGTATGGAGTACTTTCAACAGATAAGTAAAGATCCCGCGTGTCAAAATTACACTAAATTAAAACGGCCAGTGGAAAACCGGCAACAGTGTAAGTCTGCCACCAACGTGTCCAAGGATTGACGACAAAGAAGAAAAAGAAGAAAGAAAAGGAGATTTTAAATACAAGTTTTGTATTAATTACCAGAAAAAGGAACAAATTACAATACGCAAACAAGATAGAAAATTATTACCGACATAATCTTCGGCCATTACTTGTGTAGAAATGAATTTGATCAGAAATTTTAGCAGAATTGGTTGTGTAATAGATATAAAAGAAATATTTAAGCGTGTGGCCTAGAGCGTTGTTATCATCATCATCATCATCATCTGACATGGAGCCGACTCGAGGGTCAATCCTGGATTACGCCAGGCCCTAAAAATATATACGATATACGACTCAAGAGCTAATGTAAATAACTTAACAGAAACTTAAATTTTCCAACTTTTATTGGCAGTGAACTTAAAACTACCTATGCCAGAAGCTATCACAAGATAATATAGGCAAAAACATTATATGTACGTCGCTAACCAAATTTAATTTTTTTTATATGTATATTAGTATGGTTAGCATGGATCTGTTTTAACTATTCAATCTTGTTGATTTTCAATTTGAGCTATTAGAGTTTTACGAATGCACGAACCGCAAGATATGGAAAGCGAGATTGGGACCGAAAGTCGATAAAGTCATTTAAACCGAAAAACCTGTGTACGTGTTTTAACACTGTAACATTTTCAAGTTTTATATAAACAACGACAACCATTATTTAGATAAAAATTAATTTAATATTCGGTAATTTTATCAGAATCGATTGTAAAGTACAGACATCAGGCATAAGTATGGATGTTTTATATTTATTCAATCGTTGTTGATTTTCAATTTAAGCAATTACAGCTTTAATTAATCGGAAAATATTTTCTTCCTAATAATTTCAACAGTTGTTATTTGATTCAGTTGCACTATAGAGCGTGGTGATAAAGCTCCGCATGGAATTAATAATTTTCTTATTTCATGTTTCCCGAAACACGTGAATTCCTCACCTAAGTTTTTTTTCATCAATTTCATTTTTAATTGCAAACTTATTTTTTTCTCCTCATTCGCACCAGGTAAATGGTGTTATAAAATAATTGGTACCCCACATAACAACTTCTTTGAGAAAAATACAAATACAGTTCAAACAATTCAGAATTTATTTCTAATGAACGTAGGAACATTACAAAAAAATTACCGATTTTACTAATTACAACGGAAAGTTTTAAATTGTCCGCCATTAACCGGTTGGCAATAACCAGCACGTGTGTAAACGCTTCGTATTGCACGCCTAATAACATCCGGGCTAATAATTTTCATTTCTAAACGAATTCGACGCCTTAAATCGTCTACATAGCTTGGCCCACTAATGTAAACTCGCGATTTCAGATTTCTTTATAAAAAGAACTGTAGGGGGTTAAGCCAGGTGATCGCACAGGCCACTTAAACAGTCGTCGCCTTAACTAGTAAGAAAAACGGGGTTTTCGTTCAAAATAAAATTTGATGACGTCATAGAACAGCAACAGAAGTCGATAGAAAAAATTTAAGTGCGGAAGTGCCTCTTCAAAAAACAAAATTAACGTATTTCGGAGGTTGGCCAACAAACATTAAATAAAAAATAGGAATTTTGAGTGGAACTTTATGTATTTTAATCTTCTAGACATCAAATGCAATTTTTCATCCATTGACAGCCTTTTCAGCCCACTGCTGGGCATCGGCCTCTTATCTGCCACGTGTTTCTCCTCAGCGCTAAGGTAGAAACACGGAGGAAGTACAGTTTAACGCCGAATTCGAACGACAGCCAAGCCAAGCCGGATTGGGACATTGTGTATGGTGTGTTGCAGACAAGGTTTTTATAAATTTGCATCATAACGCTTAAGTTTCAAACCCAAGCCAAAAAGCGAGCGCTCTACCACTCGTCAAATGTAATACCTTGTATTTAATAATGTTGATTTATTTATTTGATATCGTAGATCACCTTTTAAAGCGTATACCTAAAAACTGTTGGCATTATTAATAACATGGTATCCATATACTTTCAATGAATATGAATTTAACAAAGTGAGACCTGATTTAATTAACTAATTCACAATTTTATTGTATTTGAGAATGTAAATATTATATAATTGCAATCAGAATTCCGAATCTAACAGAGAGGGTTGAAATGCCTGAAGTTATATAAAACAATACCTATTTGATATTGTAATAAATAGAAATACAATTGCTTGTTACTT
>JABXWE010034771.1:0-10745 GCA_014611495.1 Limonius californicus
GTTGCGCGTTTAGAGTGCCACAGACATAGAGGACCTACAGCTTAACGTGGGCTCCGAACCACGGGAAGTGTAAACACTTCTACTCCAGAGAAGATTTACTAGGCAGAATACCTAGCTGGTTTGCCATTGCCTTGCGAGGGAGAACGGCCGTTAAAAATCCGATGTTCCGGTACTGGGAATTGAACCCAGGACCCTCAGCGTAGAAGTCTAACGCGGTAACCTCTAGTCTACGGCCGCCTCTGAATTTAATACAAGTGCTTCCAAATTTCTCAAGTATTAGAATATTTTTGAGTTTACCCGCTTCAGTTAATTCCGCTGAAAAAAGCTTTAGTACCCTGACAAGAATAAAAAGATTCAACAAGTCGACAATGTCTCAGGGAAGACTAAACGGTTTGTATATGCGGAATATAAATATTGTGACTATGCACGGAAAGTTGATTTTTCAGAAGTCATTAAAAAATTTGCAAATTCTAAAGCGCGCAAAGAATTTTTAAAATGATGTGAAATTAATTTATAAAAAAATAAATAATAACATTAGAATTTAAAAAAAAATAAAAAAATATCTTTAGCGGGTAGGTTTTTCAAAATAAAAAAAATATTAACCTATTTATTCTTTAATTTTATATTAAATTCAACAAGACATACTAAAATTTGATTATTTTAAAATTTATTGGTTGCTAATTTTAGGTATTATTTCGCTGCCCTAAATTTTTACTTTTTCTCGCCTTGTTTTTAATTTTTCTTATTTCACAATTAATGTTGGGGCTTTTCTTTAATTTTTGGTTACTTCAAAATTATAATTTGTTTTAATTTTTTTATAAAAAGCAGAACAAAAAAAAACAACGAAATAAAAATAAAAAAGATTAAAAAAAAAAGAAACAAATGGAACCAAGGCCCACTAAGTCCACATCGTGGCTTTGGGTAACGCAAAATGTGGGATCTTTCTTTAATACTTAAAAAATATTAGAAAGTTATAAGAAGCTTACAAGTTTAAACTAAATTTTAAGGATACTACGAAATTTGTTAGGAATGTCCTTACGCTCGCAAAACGGAGAGGTATGGGGCCACCAAAATGTTGGTTGGCCCGGGCCCCATTGAAGCTCTCTCAGAGCCTGTATAGGAATAACGGGTTCTGGTCCCCAAAGAGGTTGTTCGGAGGCCAGTCTCGCAATCTCATCAGCCTCCTCACTTCCGTAGCTTCCGGCATGTCCTTTCACCCATACAGGGTGTTCCTTAATGACGTGCTAATATTTAAGGGTGTGATTCCTCAGGTCATTTTAAGAAGAAAAGTTCATATAAACATATGTCCGAAACGGCTTAAATTTTCTGCTACACGGTGTTGAAAAAAATTTTTTTTAAGCGTTATTTTTTATTATTTCCGAAACTACTTTAGATATTATTTTCAATTTTGGTATGTATTAATAGGATATAAAACCACATATTTTAGTTAGAAAAGTTATTCTATTGCTCCACCAGTGGCGTCCCTGCAAACATGTCCCCTAATATTTTTTACAAAAAAAGTGGTACGCCAATGATATTTTTGCATGTGGATATTTTTTCTGATTAGCCTGGTCAATTCTACATGAAAACGGTCTCTTGCATTTTTCTCGTCAGAAGCACCATTCTTGATTAAAATAATTAAACTAAAATTGCTTCATTTAGCAGTATTGGCGAAAAATTTTTGAACACATACATCTAGTTATCTTGGAATAATGACGTTCTTACAAACATCATTTTCAAAACAATACTTGTTGACATAAAGTAATGTTTTGTTTAAAAAACGACCTCATCGTATTATTTCTAAGATTGTTAATGTTTCATTGTATTTATTTTATTTTTCCGCCGTTTTTATTAGAATATCTCAGAAAATATGGTAAATTATACGAATGCAGAAATGGCGGTAATGCATTACGTGTATGGTCTCGCAGGCGGTAATGCAACAGAAGCCAGACGTATTTATCAGGAAAGATATCCTGATCGTGCCTTGCCAGATAGCCGAACCTTTTCGAATATTCATCGCCGTCTTAGTGAAACTGGTTGTTTCCATAAAGGTAATTCGGAAGGTAGACCTCGAACTATCAGGTCACCCGAAATTGAGGAAGCAGTGCTGCAGGAACACATATTATTTATTTACTTATCATTATTAATATTGTTAACGTTAAATTTTGATTTATAAAAATTGTTGTAAATGGCCACCTTCACTTAATAGGCATGCTTCCGCCCGTCTTCGCATCGAATTACGCACTCGTTCAAATATTCCCGGCGTATTTCATATTGTTTCACACGAGGCAACTATTCGCTCTCTTAAATTTTCTAAAGTGTTAGTGGGAGTTTTACACACCAGAGTTTTAAGATAACCCCACAAAAAGAAATCCAAACTATTGAGATCGGGGGATCTTGCTAGCCATTGCTGAGGTCCTCCACGACCTATCCAACGATTAGGATAAACTGCATGTAAATGGCCGCGAACAATTGCACTGAAATGAGCAGGAGCTCCATCATGCATGTACCACATTTGATTCCTTAGCGCAACTGGTACATCTTCAAGTAACACAGATAGTTCTTCTTGGAGGAAATGCAGGTAAGACTGTCCATTAAGGCGTCCTGGCAGAAAAAATGGGCCTATAAGATTATCACCAATAATTCCTGCCCATACATTAACCGAAAATTGCTCTTGGAAATCGGTTTCGGTTACGGCATGGGGGTTTTCGTTCGCCCATACATGATTATTGTGGAAAATTTGAATAGCATTCCTAGAAAAATTTGCTTCGTCTGTGAAAATAATTTGTGACTCAAGTTGCGGATTTAGTGTAACATTCTGAAGGTACCACCGACAAAAGTTCACACGCTGTGAAAAATCCCTGGGAAGTAATGCCTGTACTCTTAGAGTATGGTATGGATATAATAAAAAATCAACCAAAACTCGCCGCACAATTTGATGACAAATATTCAGAGCTCTAGCGGTCTTCCTCGTACTCGTCTCAGGATGTTCGTCGATTTCCTGCAGCACTGCTTCCTCAATTTCGGGTGATCTGACAGTTCGAGGTCTACCTTCCGAATTACCTTTATGGAAACAACCAGTTTCACTAAGACGGCCATGAATATTCGAAAAGGTTCGGCTATCTGGCAAGGCACGATCAGGATATCTTTCCTGATAAATACGTCTGGCGTCTGTTGCATTACCGTCTGCGAGACCATACACGTAATGCATTACCGCCATTTCTGCATTCGTATAATTTACCATATTTTCTGAGATATTCGAATAAAAACGGCGGAAAAATAAAATAAATACAATGAAACATTAACAATCTTAGAAATAATACGATGAGGTCGTTTTTTAAACAAAACATTACTTTATGTCAGCAAGTATTGTTTTGAAAATGATGTTTGTAAGAACGTCATTATTCCAAGATAACTATGTGTTCAAAAATGTTTCGCCAATACTGCTAAATGAAGCAATTTTAGTTTAATTATTTTAATCAAGAATGGTGCGTCTGACGAGAAAAATGCAAGAGACCGTTTTCATGTAGAATTGACCAGGCTAATCAGAAAAAATATCCACATGAAAAAATATCATTGGCGTACCACTTTTTTTGTAAAAAATATCAGGGGACATGTTTGCAGGGACGCCACTGGTGGAGCAATAGAATAACTTTTCTAACTAAAATATGTGGTTTTATATCCTATTAACACATACCAAAATTGAAAATAATATCTAAAGTAGTTTCGGAAATAATAAAAAATAACGCTTAAAAAAAATTTTCTTCAACACCGTGTAGCAGAAAATTTAAGCCGTTGCGGACATATGTTTATATGAACTTTTCTTCTTAAAATGACCTGAGGAATCACACCCTGAAATATTAGCACGTCATTAAGGAACACCCTGTATAAGAGAAATGACATTATCTTTTGAGACATCGTCGAGAGCTCCACGGCACTGCAGTACCATTGTTGAGGTAATTTTGCAACTACCCAGGGCTAGCAAAGCGGCTCTGCTGTCACTGTAGATACCAATACGTTGGTTCTTGATATGTCGTTGAAGAATTGCATTTGCACTATGCATTATTCCTACTACTTTCGCTTGGAAGATAGTAGCAGTTTTGCCTAGTGGTATACTGTGGCGTAGGTTTAGGTCATCGGAGAAGACTTCAGCACCCGTTCCATGCCTTATTTTAGATCCTTCGGTAAAGATGGATATGTCCATATGCTAGATTGCCTCAGCATTGGCATAAATACTGAAGTGTCTATTGTAGGCATATTGTGGAGGGAGGTAGTCTACCATTGCGTCTATAAGAGGGGTCTTGACGACTGCCTCATCCAGGATGCAAGTATGTCTGCCTCCCGTGCCTGCTGTGTGCCACAGAACCTTATGGTGCAGACTCAAAGCCGTCCCCACAGCTACTTCCTCCACAAGAAGATCAAGTGGTGGAAGGTATAAGATCACCTCTAAGGTGGCCGTAGGGGTTGAACGTATAGCACCTGTAGAACTGAGACAGGCAAGACGTTGCACATGTCCTAGTTTGGTTGCTGCCGTAACTTGTCTGACCCTGGGCCATCAGAGAAGGGCTCCATATCATAGCGTAGGTCTAATCACCGCAGTATACAGCCACAAGGTAATTCTGGGAGAGAGTCTCCAGGATTTACCTATAGCGCGGTGACACTGCCAGAAAACCATGCATGGTTTTTCAGTTTTTAGCTTTCAAATGTTTCTCCCTATTCAACTGTTTGTCAAAAATAATTCCCAGGTATTTGACGTTATCTGAAAATCTGAGAGAAGCGTCAAATAGTGGAGGTGTACGTAAGGGTCCAACCTTCCTTTTCTTCGTGAAAAGTACCATTTCTGTCTTCAAGGGGTTGACAGAGAGGGACTGATCATTACACTGTTTTTCCGTTATTTGGAGAACCGCCTGCATTAAAGTGTAGAGCGTGCCCACAAATTTCCCTGTGCTGAGGATGGAAATGTCATCCGAATAGCCAATGGTATAGAAGTCAGCATCATTGAGTGAGCTTAGAAGGCTGTCCACTACTACGTTCCACAACTGTGAAGACAGAACCCCTCCTTGTGGGCAGCCTTTCATCACTACACCTCTAATAGAGCTGTCTCCTATATTAAATTCTACGACTCTCATGGTAAGTATGAGCTTTATCTAATATTAAGGCTTTATCCGTTAGAAATATCAAACTTACTAAAACTTTATTAACGTTGAAGTAATTAATTATAACTGATATACGTTTGTGACATATCATTAAAGGGTAAAAAAGTCGTAAGGAATACAATACTTTGATTAATATTGCTGTTTTCTTAATATTGCAAATGACAAATTTATCGCAATTTCAGTTAAAAGTAATATTTTCTTAGATATAAATAATAAAATTGTCTAATTATCGGTTAGAACTAAGATACTGCTAATTGTTATAATAGTTTTGGAGCAATATAATACCGGATAATTGCTAAAATAGTAATCAACAAGGAACATTGTAAGTTGTAATAGAGCCTAATTAATCTCTTATATCGAAGCCGACGAAATTATGTTTAATATTGAGCTTCCAGTTACCGTTAGGGTCTTATTAAGTAAAATTGACCAACATACTAGGAAAGATATTTTCCTTGTGCCTATCCGTTATCGGATGTTAGCGATTCATATGCCTATTTTTACTTTGTTCACTGCTGTACTAAACAGTTCTGTAGTTGCAGTGTTGAACCAATTTCTTAAGTTCTTCAGCCAGGAAATTCTGCATCTACCAGGTCCTCGTTTTCCTTCAATTGCCTTGGATTATCAGATGTAATCGTTCAAACATCTCTGGGTGCCTTATTACAAGCCCAAAATACACTCAAATTTCCGTTTCTTTGCGGTTTTAGCAATTTCAACTTCTTCCTTTAGTATTCTCAATACTTCGTTGTTCGTTACATATTCAGTCCAGGGAATTCTGAGGATACGTCTATAGCTACATTTCGAAAGCCTCCAATTTTCATGTGCTGGTCTTCGTCAATGTCCATGCTTCTACCACATATAATAATACCGAAAATACATAACATCTCACCAGTTTCTATTTAGTATCTAGGCTTAAATGGTTTTTTTTAAGACCGGACTAGTCTTAGCGAAGGCTGTTCTTGCTTTTTCTATTCGGCTTTTGATTTCCATTGAATGGTTCCATTGTGAGTTTACAGAATTTCCAAGGTATGTCAATTTTTCTACTTTTTCTCCTCGTTGTTCAAAAGTAGTCTTCCTCTTGCTTGTTGTTGTTTAATAATAATGATAAATTTTGCCTTTTTTACATTAGTTCGTAGACCGCATGGCTCACTTATTTCTGTTATTTTATTCATTATTGTTGCAATCCTTCTGTAGCGTCTGTAAACACAATGGTATCGTCAGCATTCCTTATATTATTAAGCCGCTCTCCATTTACCAGGATTCTTTGTTGTATGTTGCATAGTGCTTCCTTAAATCTGGTTTCCGAATAAAAATTGAACAGTGTAGGGGACAACGCATCCTTCTGGAACCCCTCGCTGAATTGGAATTCTATGGGAATGTATACCTTCCAGTTTTCTGTCAGCATTTTTTGCTTCCATTATAAGTTCTTAATAATACGTACATCAATTTACTAATCGAAATATGACTTGAACTAACGGCTTTAATAGAGAAATAAGACTATAAATGAGAAATCTCATCAAGTGCGAAATTTATTAATATTGTATTTAAGGTCGGTATCGTATTAATTACATGCAACTCCCACAACGAAATATTTTCGGTATTATAAATACTTGATACTACTAATAGTTTGATTGAACATTGAATTACCGCTTATAATGTTGACAAAATCCTGGATCTTTTAATTTTAAATAATGAAGATAGCGATATTTCATTATAAATTCGGACTGTGTTAATTATATACGACAAGCCTACCACAATTGCGGTTGGTTGCGGTTGAGCCCGTCGTAAACATAAATTATGAATTAATGAATTTTTAATCTGGATGGTATTGATCATAAATCAAGAGCTGTAAAGGTTACACTTAATACTGGCGTTCTATTTACTACAAATAAAAATTTTATGAAATTTCCCACCACATGAAAACCTATTAATACCATCAATTATAAATATGTCCTTTCCAAAGGGGATATTAAACTCTTTGCAATATGCCAAATTTAACTAACTATTATCATTACTTTAATTATAAATAAAACCCTACTGAACTTTAGATGAGGGTTAGAATTTTATCGTAAGATACAAAATAAAGCTTTAATAATATTATAAATATCTAACACCATTGGTTAAACCTAGGTTAAAATTGAACAACGTTAGACGGGCTGGTTGTAGCCCAATATAAATTTGGACGTTCCTGGTATAATACATTTCGGCATCAAAAAAGCCGAATATTTTCTCATCAACTGTTTCTACCTCAATATCACATTCTATTTTGTCGTTCGATGGATCTTCTTCCATTAGACGTTGATGTCTAATCTGCTAAGTTTCGTAATGTAACATACAATCTAAAATCAATATGTTTCTCTCTCTCTCTCTCTCTCTCTCTCTCACCCTCTCTGTGTGGAGTCTTTCCCGTTACGAGTTTGACGTTGTCAGCCTCCACAAATCTCTATCTTCCTAATCACCTTCATTTAGATCCTTTTCTATCATTAGGTTGTTCACGTAGGTCTTCCATTTAATAGCTGGTCTTCTTCTTATTCTCTTGCCTCGTGGTCACAAATCATAATGCGTTTTGGCCATCTTTCTTCCTCCATTCTCTCAATGCGTCCGTACCATTTTAGTGCTTTATTTTCTAGTCTTATTGTGATTGATGTTGTTATTCCCATCTCAGGTCTTATCCGATCCTGTCTTGTGTATTGCCAGCACCTTCTCATAAAATCTAATTCAACCGTTCTTATTTTATCCCGAATTTTATTGGTGTTTGGCCACATTTCTCCTCCGTAGGTTGTTATACTCTCTATTATAGTTTCAAAAATCTTCCCTTTTGTATCTGTTGTGAGGTTCTTATTCCATGTTTTCCGTGCAGAGCTCTTATCACCTTTCGTCCTTTAACAATTTTATCTTGTATATCTGCTTCCGTCTTTCTTTTGTCGGATATAATTATAAGTATTTAAATTCCATAGATTGTTTGATTATTTCGTTATGTACTCTTAGTTCATTTGTTTGTCCTCCGATACACATACTCGTATACCCTGTTTTTTTTTTTAATTTTTATTTAACCCTCACGTATCGAACTCTTCTTTTCATTTTCGTAGCAAATATGTCATGTTCTACTCGTTCTGGGCAAATATGACTTGGTCATCAGCGAACATGAGAGTTTAGAGTTTTATTTTCGATTGGGATTCCCATTCTTCCACATTTCTTGTACCATCTCTCTAGCGCCTGTTCCACATATATATTAAACAGTAACGGAGATATCGTGCAGCCCTGCTTCAGTCCTTTGGATACTTCTATACTTCTTGTAATCTTTGCTCCTATGCCTTGGTATCATGATACAAGGCTTTTTTGCCAGGGTAATGCAATTCTCCTGAGTCTCTATTCTCCGCATGGCTTGCCATATCTTATTTCTGGGCAGACTATCGTAGGCTTTTTCTAAATCCACGAAAGTCATATGGGTTTCTAAATTCTTGACCTTTTTTTCTATTATTTGACTTATATAGTGGATGTTGTCCAGGCACGAGCGATTTTCCTTAAAGCCAGTCAATTCCTCAATAAATTCTTTCATGTGTTCTTCTATCTTGTCCTTCATTTTCTATTTCTTGGAATATTTTAGTCATAATTTCTATTACTGGTGATCCTCCGTTTTACAAAAGCTCTATTCTAAGGTTTTCCGGCCCTACTGATTTGTTATTATTACTGTGCTTTAGTGCTTGTAGGCCACCTTTCTCTCCAATTTCGTAATTATTTATTGCTCGTCTGTTATCATTCCTCTCTTCTGCTTCTTGTATGTATTGCCCTCGTCTTTCCTGTAGTAACGATTGTTAATGTTGCTTTCATTGTTTTGAGGTTATTAAGTTTATTATTTTCTTACCACTTTTCGCGTCTTGCCTTAAATTTCTTATTATTCTCCACGTCTCCCTGGACTTACTATAGCCTATGGTATTATCTATATTCCTACAAACCGTATTCCAATGTTCGTTCTTTTCAAGTTTAACCTGTGCTTTCACTTTGTGACTATTAGTTCACTCTGTTTGTTAACCGTTTCTATTTGTTCATGAAGTGCATTAAAGAACTCTTCTTTTTGCTCTAATCGCACGTCATAATTTATTGCATATATTCTTATTACTATTATAGGTTGTTCACGTATTTTCCATTTAATTTTAATAATACGGTCGCCGACTTCTTCCCATATTTGTATTGTGTTTGTCCATTTCTGTTTATAAATATAGATACTACACTTTTTGCTGTTTAGCTTTTTGACTCCATATGTGCAGATAGTTTCCATATACTTCTAAGTCTGTTCTCTTTTTCTTAGTTTCGGTTAAATCTCCTATGTCTGGGTTTACTTTTTCAAGCTCTACTTGTACTTCTATCCTTTTAGAGGTTAGACCTTTTTCGTTCCACGTTGCTATTTTCAAAGTCCATTTGCTTTGCCTTTGTCGTCTTCTATTAGTTCCGCCCGTGTTTTTCCGAGGCTGTTCGATGAGATTTTTAACTTTTAAAAATAATTTTACAAGTACTGGGTTGCTGGCCCAATGCCTTAACCCCCATCCTGGAGGATCGAGTGATTTGTGGTCGAGGTTTTCTTTCCCTAGCCTTTAGCGAAACCAACGCGTCACTGCAAGGCAGCAGTACCGTAACCCTCGTATAGAGGGACTTGCAAAAAGCAAAAATCTGTGGCACCGAAAACATCCGGAAAAAAGCGATACGTGCACTCGCAATGCCTTTCTGTGCACTCAAGCACGGACCACAAAATTAGGCAGCTACTGTAGGGTTACGGTAAGTTTCTAATTATAAATGAAAGTTTATCGTAGTTTACGTTAACGTAAAGGCTTGATTGTAGAAGGCAAGACAGATTTTATAATTATAAACATGCAGCCATATTAAAAAACAACATTAAATGTAAGCCTCTGAATTTAGATCCATACAATAGTGAAATTAATGTTGAATTTTGCGGGGTTGAATTATTAACAACCAAAATGATAATTATAACTGTGTACCGCTCTGGCAATGGAGATTTTAGCTTATTCCTAGACAAGTTAGAAAATGTATTAGATATATATGTTACTATCTCAAAAAATGTGATACTTTTAGGAGACTTTAATGTCGATTTTAGCAGTAACTCTGCAAATTTAAGAGATCTTATGTGTGTAATATCTTCTTATGGTATAAACCCTGTTATAACAGACTTTACTAGAATAGGATAAACGTCTGCATCCTGCATTGACAACATTTTAACAAACTTAACTGTTAATAATTATGCGTGTGGTGTTGTTGATCCCTGTCTGTCCGACCACTGTGGCCAGTTTATTAAAATCACTGCGATCACAGATGCTCCTAAACCGACATATAGGAGGAAGATAACTATACATGGCCTAGAAAAATTCAGAGCGGCCTTGTCAGATATTGACTGGACAATCTTTTGCGACCCAGACTTTAACGTAAGCCGAATGTCTAAGTTTCTCGTAAACAATTTTAAATTGCTTGTACATAAACATTTTCCGATAAAGAAATGTTCTAATAAAAATAAGCCCGTTGCTCACTGGTTTAGTGATTCACTTAGGCAACTAAGAGATAAATTATCCTGTGTAAAACTGA
>JABXWE010034773.1:0-19130 GCA_014611495.1 Limonius californicus
AAACTGTATGCTGCATGCGGGATACTAGATAGTGTATATTGTATAATGCTTACTGGATACTACATACTGTATACTATAGAATATATATCTGCGACTGTATACTATCACCTGTTAACAGTATATTTGGTACTGTATACTGTATGCCACAAATTGTATACAGCATACTGTGTACTGAAAATTGGATACTAAATACTGTATCATGCATAGTGCATACTGTATACTTTATACTATATATTTGATACTGTAATCGTAAATAACAAATATACAAAACTGATAAAATTAAACAAGTTTTACATGAACAATATCTATGTATTTTACACGCAATTTCTTTTTTAATTGCCATTACTTAGGTGTTCTTCATACCTCTTAATTGGATTTAATGTGCTGTTGTAACATATTCCTGGAATGGCGTTTAACTCTCTAATGATGCTACTTTAATATTGTCTCCATTTTTTACCTAGCCAAATAATTGAATAGATGTTTTGTAAATATTATCATACGGTAAAAACGTGTCTTTAAACTCCTGCTCGCAAACCTTTGCCATAGTACATTGAAATCTTACGTTGCTCTAGGTGCAGTTGTCAAGGCGAAAGAAAATGATTATACAGGTTATGGATATTCGTAACATTCAAACTGTAGTTGATAGCGGGCATTGCATTATTTCTTCAAAGATTAATCAAAATAATAAAACATCTTACAATCATTCTTTAACCCAAAAGCGACTTTTTTGAACTTTTGTTGCCACATTTTCTTGTTCAACTTCAAATCTATTTAATTGTTAGTGTTTTTCTATTTCTTTTTACGTTCTATTTTCGCTAAAACTCCTGTAAATCTACGCAACTAGGAATATATCAATCCTTCGATTGCTTCAATAGCACAACACAGTACAGCACTAAACTATTCTAATTATTAAGTCTCCAAACGTTTAGGTCAAAAACTCACAAATAAAAGCGACATCATTTCCCACAATTATCCTAATATCCATTTGCTAAAATTTTACGTAATAAATGTCAGAATAAGATGGAGAAGCATTACATTTTTACCTTAATTATTCCTGCTACTATTTATAGTATAGATGCAGGAACACACCTTCAACATTTCGCGTTTCCTTTCTTTCAAAATAGTAGAAAAACAGCAACCCCAAGACACGTAAATGCTGTTGAGTATTCTTGAATATTATTTAACCTTAATCTGGTCGTGTTCTATTTAGTTTCTGCTGGTATTTTACATAGGTATTATTTAATAGGTTAGTATTAGATTGACAATCTGTTTAAATATTCATTGACTAGCATCAGCCTACTTCTCGAATATTTACAAAATCTACCTCGTGACAATATTTTAAAATTATTTATATTACAAATGTCAATTAATTGGACATATCTTATAGCTTCTTTGTTTTGTTTGTGCTCAACTATGTTTCCTTTTCTTCTAAAAAGAAAGTATACGTAAAGTAAGTAATGTAAACTTAACCGAAGTGGTGTAAATGGTTCAGTTACGTATTTTGTGAATACAATGTACATTTTTGACTGTAGACATCATAAACCATTACATCACGTAGTAATTTTCTAGCAAATCCTAGACTTCTCATGAAAACGCAATTAACTTGTAGAAGTAGAGGTACTTACTATAGTTTCAACAGAGTATAATAAAAATTTCTGGCAAGGACATGAGATAGTTGACACTGGTTTTTATAAACATAATGTTTTACTGTTGCATAATTCGCAACTTGTTTTGCTGCCTTTTTCCTTTTACTTAAACCCAACACACATTTGCACAGTGGGTGAACATATTTCTAATTTATGCGTTGACTCCAATAGTAATATAAAATTATAGAAATTAAACCAGGTTTCAAGCGAATTTTAAAGTTAAATGGAAAAAATACAGTATGTAGCACAAGGCTTTGCTAATTTGAGCGTATCTTTCATGGTAGAACGGTAATTGTGACGAATTGTAAATGTAGAATTCATTCCACAAAGTTCTGAATCTATACTAAATAGATATTAAATAATAGAGGCATGATTTGACTTGTTTTTTGCCTCTATTTCACTATTTTAAGAAAATTATTCAGTCTAGAATTTTCAAAACAAGATGCAATTTTACATATTTTAATGTTATGTTTACCGTTTTTTATTCCTGCAGACATAATTTACAAATATGAAACGTAATATACGAATACCCCTTCTTAACAGCTTTACACAATTTACAAAATATATGCAATAAAATTTAGATTACAATTTAAAAGACAACAAGAAAATTTATATTTTTAACTGTAAATATCAACAGAATTCCCTTTTGCACTGTGAATTTTCTTAAATTCTATAATTTAAATTGGAAATCTGATATAATTTATAAATAAACTGAAGCACAATTGAAGAATCTGATTTTCAGCAGCGTTACCCAGTTTACAAATATGTAACAAAATTTAGATTGCAATTTAACGGAAAGCAACAAAATTTATATTTTTAACTGTAAATATCAACAGAAGTACCTTTTGCACTGTGAACTTCCTTAAATTCTATAATTTAAATTGGAAATCTGATATAATGTATAAATAAACTGAAGGACAATTGAAGAATCTGATTTTCAGCAGCGTTACCCAATTTACAAATATGTAACAAAATTTAGATTGCAATTTAACGGAAAGCAACAAAATTGATATTTTTAACTGTAAATATCAACAGAATTCCCTTTTGCACTGTGAATTTTCTTAAATTCTATAATTTAAATTGGAAATCTGATATAATTTTTAAATAAACTGAAGCACAATTGAAGAATCTGAGTTTCAGCAGCGTTACCCAATTTACAAATATGTAACAAAATTTAGATTGCAATTTAACGGAAAGCAACAAAATTGATATTTTTAACTGTAAATATCAACAGAATTCCCTTTTGCACTGTGAATTTTCTTAAATTCTATAATTTAAATTGGAAATCTGATATAATTTTTAAATAAACTGAAGCACAATTGAAGAATCTGAGTTTCAGCAGCGTTACCCAATTTACAAATATGTAACAAAATTTAGATTGCAATTTAACGGAAAGCAACAAAATTGATATTTTTAACTGTAAATATCAACAGAATTCCCTTTTGCACTGTGAATTTTCTTAAATTCTATAATTTAAATTGGAAATCTGATATAATTTTTAAATAAACTGAAGCACAATTGAAGAATCTGATTTTCAGCAGGGTTACCCAGTTTACAAATATGTAACAAAATTTAGATTGCAATTTAACGGAAAGCAACAAAATTTTTATTTTTAACTGTAAATATCAACAGAATTCCCTTTTGCACTGTGAACTTCCTTAAATTCTATAATTTAAATTGGAAATCTGATATAATGTATAAAAAAATAAACTGAAGGACAATTGAAGAATCTGATTTTCAGCAGCGTTGCCCAATTTACAAATATGTAACAAAATTTAGATTGCAATTTAACGGAAAGCAACAAAATTTATGCTTTTAACTGTAAATTTCAACAGAATTCCCTTTTGCACTGTGAATTTTCTTAAATTCTATAATTTAAATTGGAAATCCGATATAATTTATAAATAAACTGAAACACAATTTAAGAATCTGAATTTTCAGCAGCGTTACCCAATTTACAAATATGTAACAAAATTTAGATTGCAATTCAACGGAAAGCAACAAAATTTATACTTTTAACTGTAAATATCAACAGAATTCCCTTTTGCAATGTGAATTTTCTTAAATTCTATAATTTATATTGGAAATCTGATATAATTTACAAATAAACTGAAGGACAATATAAGAATCTGATTTACAGCAGCGTTACCCAATTTACAAATATGTAACAAAATTTAGATTGCAATTTAGCGGAAAGCAACAAAATTTATGCTTTTAACTGTAAATTTCAACAGAATTCCCTTTTGCAATGTGAATTTTCTTAAATTCTATAATTTAAATTGGAAATCTGATATAATTTATAAATAAATAAACTGAAACACAATTTAATAATCTTAATTTTCAGCAGCGTTGGCCAATTTACAAATATGTAACAAAATTTAGATTACAATTTAACGGAAAGCAACAAAATTTATACTTTTAACTGTAAATATCAACAGAATTCCCTTTTGCAATGTGAATTTTCTTAAATTCTATAATTTATATTGGAAATCTGATATAATTTACAAATAAACTGAAGGACAATATAAAAATCTGATTTACAGCAGCGTTACCCAATTTACAAATATGTAACAAAATTTATCTTTTAACTGTAAATTTCAACAGAATTCCAGTTGACACTGCAAATTTCCTTAGATTCTGTAATTTAAACTGCATAATTTACAGTAATGTAACAAAATTTACAGTTTTAATTAAAACAGACATTGTCGTTATTTAAATGTGTGACAACGCGCATCAGCATTCAGTCTAGATTGAAACTTCTTTAAATTTCATTTTGGCAGTTTACAGGAATGCAACAGAATTCATACTTTTAACTATACAGTCTCTAATTTGTTAGTTTAAAGTCTATAACAACAATTTACAAACTCTTAAATAAACTGATACGTGTTCAGTCTAGGCTGTAAATTTAGTTAGATTTACATTGTTTAAATGTGCAGTTTAAACTACAAATTTAACGTAATATACAAGAATACAACAAAACGTATAATTTCACTGAAAATTTAATGAAAGTCCTAGTTTGAACTTCAAAATTCTTGAGCTTCTCAATTCAAACTCTGAGGTTAATACAGTATAAGGCAAAGAACACAAGTTATAGAACATTATTTACAAGAACGCAGCTCAATTTCTAATTTAAACTGCTAATTGTATTAGATTTCGTAAATTACTAGTTTAAAGTAATAACATTATTCAGGAAAATGTAACACAAACTGTAAATATTGCTAGCTTTACATTTTTAAATATCAAATTTACAGAAATGCAAGACAAATTGTGAATTTATAGTTTAAACTGCTAATTTCACATAATTTACAAGACTACATTAAAATATATACTTTCAACTGTAATGTATCTTATATTTTTGCTTGAAATATTAATAGGATAGATTGGAGACGGTGGTTTAAGTAAATAATGTTTGGAAAACGCCTTACCATCACGATATTTAGAACACCTAAATACGTATTTCGTCAACTAAGCTCCCATCTTCAGTAGGAACTTGAACTTATTAAAGTAACTTGTCTGAAGAATACTTCTGTTTAATTTACAGTTTAAACTGCAACTTTAACTTAATTCGCATGAGTATTATATAATACACGATGTGTATATTTTGCTGAATTTACATTTTTTTTATTTTATAGTTGTGTTACTCATAATATAAGTTACCGCAATTGGCTGTGATTCGATGAACGCTATTTATAAACAGTAAACGCATATATGTACATATGACAGCGCTGTCCAAACATTGATGATGAATTTCCGGTTTAAATCTTCAAATTCATTTGAAATATAATTCAAATATGTATCTAACCTTTATCTTTATTAATATAGGCCATGATTTAAATTTAGTATCAAAAAATTAACACACTGTTTTGTTTGAAATTTGGTAATATTTGTCGATAGAAAACGTTTGTTCGGGGAAAATAATTATTACAGTAAATACAATAAAACAGTGCTTTAACATACTGTTATGTAACCGTCTCAATTCCCAAATCGGCCGTGGTATAAACGAATTTCGTCTAACCCAATGGACCAACATCTGCCAATCCTCAGATTATCGCGACGGTAAAAGTTTCTAGTCAAAATTCCAATCCCTCACCGGCCAGAAATCAAATCCCAACCATCACCTCAACTTTAACAACACCATGCTAAATAACCCCCAGGATACAGCAAACTGTTTCACCAAAACCCTCCAGAACATACTCCAACTGTCTGAAGATCCATCCTTCAACCAAAGCTTCTTCAACGAAGTCACCCGTTCCACTGTCCATTTTCTGCTAAATCCCCCCACCGGCCCACTTTCCGAAAATGATTTTCTAGTGGACCCTACTAGCCCCGCAGAGAGCAGAGCCCTCATTAAAGCCCTAAAAAGCTCCAGACAAAATAAATCCTCGTCTACTCAAAAATCTACCCGATTTTGCCACCGACCTCTTTCAACCATATTCAACTCTTGCTGGCAAAATTCTTACTTCCCCACCCCATGGCAAAACGCGTCCACAATCATGATCCGTAAATCCGACAAAGACCCACTCTTCTAGACCCATTTCTCTTCTCAACAACATGGGCAAAATTCTAGAACGAATCATGGCTTCCCGTCTCATTGAAACCCTAGAATTCCACAACCTTCTCCCCCCACCCCCGAACAATTTGGTTTCCGACCCGTCGATCCACCACAAACCCCATCTTAGAATTTCACACCGACTCGAGCGAAAATGCCAACCTGAACCGGTGCACGCTCGCCGTCTTGGTAGACATACAGCGTGCATTCGATAAGGTTTGGTACGATGGTCTTATCCACAAACTTATCGCACTAAATATCAATTCCGCCTTATAAAGCTAGTGGATTAATTTCTCAACAGCCGCCCCTGGCAAATTAAAATCCAAAACTCATTTTCATTCCCTGTTCACCTACACTACGGCGTCCCCCAAGGAGCAATTTTTTCCCCCGTACGGTACATCATTTACTCCCACTATTTTCCAGTCTCGGATCCAGCCAGAACCAAAAGCAAGCTTTTCGCTGACGACACCACCATCTGATCTTACCAACGCATTTCTAAATTACCCTCCAGAGAAATCCATACAACCCTCAATAGAATCCACACTTGGGCCTGCAAGTAGCGGATAACACTCAAGGCCGACAAATTCAATTCTATTCTACTCAGGCATGTCCAGAAATCCACGATTCGACCCCCATTTCATCAATCTTTCAATTAGTAACCAACCAATCACCCTTCCAAATCAAGTAAAATATCTCGGCATCACATTTTTTTTTACCTGCTCGCTATTACCAGACGTCCGAGAAACCCTCAAAAAAGTCCGTAATTGCTCCAACCTCCTCCGCCGTATTTAACGACGCTTTCAAAATTACAATTCTCGCACCCTTTACCATAGTTGCAACACCTTCATCCGCTCAATAATCGAATATCATGTCCTCATCTACGCCTCTCTCCCACCTCGTGCCCTAGAACAAACCTGCGAACGACAGATTTTCCGTCGAATTTTCAGTTTAGACTTCCGATACTAATCCACGAAAACCCAAGCATCAGCCACATCAGCCGCAGCATTCAAAAACTTCAAAAGTTCTACATTACCCGCACCCTCAACAGCAATAACCCCATATACCAAGAGACCATCCGAATTTTTCCTAGACGCCGCAACCGAACTCCCAGAAAACCCCGCAACAAACTGAAGCACCTCCCCCCCCACAGCCCTCATATCAAATCTGTATCCAGATCTGCCAGACGACCTCTTCGACCTTGTTGAAAACACCCCTCTCACAATGCGATGAGTATTGTTAATACTTTTACAGCTAATACTAGACCACCTATTATTTATTTTACAGATGTCATTCGAAGACAAAATCCAAAAAAGCGAAGCCCCCAATTTCACGCTCCTAAACAGAAGCAAGAACCTACAAGAAGGAAGGAAGGGACGAAACCCAGGGTTGAAGAGAACCAAATCCTACAACGGCCCCACCCACACAGGACATCATTAATTTAGAATAGAATTATGAAATGTATTATCTTAAGTTTTTGTGAATAAACGTATTTCAATTCAGTTCGTCTGTTATGTAAGCCATAGCCTGTATGCATATGGATGTAAAATTTTAATAAATAACTGTTTGAATCTAAATTCAATGATGTCAGCTTCTAAGTTCACTCGAGCAATGAACTTTTATCACTTTTACTTAAAATTTAACTTTTTGTGTTGTGTAATCATGTTTTCCGTAATTAATTTTTAATTATTATGTATATGTTAAACTTCCCGATTTCTTCTTCGTTAATATCACCAGTTACGTAAAAATCCCTAGAGTTTTTAAATAATTGTTAGAATTATCGAAATTACTATTCCAACTCCTTTCTAATTGTACATCTGCCATCGAATCGTACAACTCTTACCTAACCTTAATTGATAACTAACGGAAACTCTTTATTAACAGCGTTCATTCTCCGTAATAAGAAAATTCGACAGGTCAATATTCCCCCAAGGGCAACAGCTTGCCGCCCATATTTGGAAATCAAGTTCAACATATTGTGACCGACTCCTTATACAAGTGCTTGCTGAATGCTTATGTATGCGATAAAGTGTTTTCTTTGAACAATAATAATTGTTAACATTATAGGGTCAACCTATGAAGTATCTCAAGGTAACCGAGTACTTTGTATGTACAGGGTGTTTGGACTAATACTGGTTAGAAACTATTGCATTTCTTCATGAAGATTATGTGTCCGTAAAATACTCATAAGTTCAATATAACATATAGGTACAATGAGATTATTCATTGTTTGCGAAATTACATGACACACCCAGTATACAGGGTCAGTCAGCTAACTTAGTTATTCATTAAACACGGTCGACGCAACCCAACATACATATGGAATGACAACCAAAATCACTTTTTCTTTAATTTGATTAAATTGATCAATGTTACTTATGACAACACCAAATCAAACTGTCAATTCACTTACATTTTAATTAAAATGTTTTCAAATAACGAGAAAACAGACATGTTGCTTGTTTTTGCTAAATGCCGCGGAAATGTGGCTACAGCGCGCAATATATATATCAGACGCTATCCAACTACAAGCCCACCGCCCGAAAAAATATTCAGACCTTGAAGCTTCTTTAAGCAGCAAAGATAAATTTGTTAAATCCAGAAGATGTAGGTCGAGAACGATTACGAACATGAAAAATGAACTAGCAGTATTAGAGACAGTAAAGAGATTTATCTATAAAGGTATTATACTAATGTATAACTTCAGTGAGAAGAATATGAAAGCAGATGTAGTTCATTCTTATCCAGTTACTTTGACGCGCGAAGTGCAAGAAAATGGCCCTCAGACAAGATTGCAATTTTGTAATTTCTTTCAATATTATCATTTTGTGGATTTGTATCTTTTAAAATTTGTGTTGTTTAGCGTTGTGGCAAAATTTTCAAACAATCATGAAGTGAATAGGGACAAATCGCACTATTACGCACAAGAGAATCTGCACTGGATACGCGTTACTTGTTAAAGATTTTTGTTTCGTAAATATTTAGTGTGACATAGTAGGCATCCATATTATTGGACCACACTTCTTCTATGAAAATTAACCGGACAGTGATACACTTTTCCCGGGATATTGGTAGATGTAGAACTGAATGTACGACAAAAACCTTCGGTACCAACAGAATGGCGGCATTACTCATTACAGCTGGATTGTTAGGAATTACTAAACAATATTTTTAGAGGAAATTGGAGTGGAAGAGGAGCTATGCATCCATGGCCACCAATCATATCATACCATATATCACAGTATTTGTAGTAATTCATTTCCACACTAAAAAACATTCAATAATCTCAGTTGCTGTGGTATACGTATATTGGGTTGCGCCAAATACTTTTATGGGATAACAACTTATCTGGCCCTCCCTGTATATATACAAAGCGTTTCCAAATGTATTCCTTAGTTTGGAGACTACATTTAGAGACACAAAATAAATAGAAAACCTCCTATGAAGAACATATGGTCTCTAACCTCTCGTTAGCAAGGTAGAAGCCATTTTATTTTACGTAAACATATTACAACAATAAGGCTAGGATGGCTCAGGTGTAAGAGAGCCAGGCTTTAAAGTTAATAGTTCAAATGCTCCCCGGTTCAAACGGCTCTAGTGGTCAGACAGTATTTCTAATTCCCTGTAATGTCGGTACTGTCGATGTCTTCCATTTGATACTAGAGATCAAATTACTGGCACTCCTCGTGTTACAGTCGCACTAAAGCAATAACAAGCCTCTACACGTACACTTTTACTATACCCCAGGCAAGCCAAGCACGGTTTCGCACCAACAGGCTAACCCGTAGGGTCGGACTCTGTTGTGCAACAGCACATACAGCTCATTCCAACTGATACGGCGAGAGTCTTGCCAGAGAAGGCGGACTCTTGCAATATAGTCCTATTATTAACGATTACATGTTAAACAGAGAAATAATTTTATGGACTTTAGAATGTACTGTAGTGCGCGTGCACTACGTTTATTGGATTGCCTTGTTTGGGTTGGATATGTCTTTGTTTTTGTTTACCAAGTTACCGTTTTCCAATTCAATAAATAAACACGTACTCCCAAAAGCTTGTTTCAATTTTAATATTAGAATCTGGTATCACACCAGATCCTTATATTTTGGTGACCCCGACGTTCAACGACCGTTTCAAAAGAATAAACGACGTGCATTTTACCCATCAACGAATTCCGTCATCGCCTTCAGTGTTTGCCAGCCGTTGTGTAGGACTGTTCAAGTGACCATCGCTGGATTTTCATACAGATAAGCTGTCTCACTTTTTACAATTCCCTATTTTTTACCAATTCTTTAAATGAGCTAGTGTTGCCAGGAAAGGCTACTACCAAACCTGTCAACTTCACATCGAATCAATTAGAAGTCTTCTGTAAAGCAAAGGACGCATTAGCTAATTTTAGTTTATTAGTTCATCCTAAGCAAGACGCTGAAATTAGTATAGCGGCCGATAGCTCTTCTTCTATCATTGGAGCGGTCTTACAACAGTTTGAAGACGGTGTTTGGAAGCCGTTGGCTTTTCGTAGTAGGAAATTAACTGCTTCAGAGCGTAAATATAGTATATTTTCACGGGAACTCCTAGCAATTTATTTCGCAGTTAAAAAATTTCGCTATTACATAGAATACAAAAATATCTTCCCAGGGAATTTCGGCACATTGCATTTATTTTGAATTTTACTACGGATATTCGTTTTTTTAGAAGGTTCGCGGAACGTAGCAGCAGATGCACTTACTAGGATAGCAACTATTTCCACCGCTTCGTCTTATATCCATAAAGATTTGCTTTTCGTTTCATTCAATAGGTTCAAATCCGCCTACTTTTTAAAAGCCCTTGACATCATACCCACATTCACCGTTTTTTTAAATAAAGGTATTCTGTACAATTTCTTTTTTGATTTTATTGTTGCATATTGGATTCTTTTGATGTATGTACACATTAAATTTTTACAGCTTTTTGTTATGCACACTAACTTTTGTTCCTTTTTCTGTTTTCAGAACTCACTCACCGTCCCACCCTGTTTTCCCGTTCCAGTTTAATTTAATTTAGCTTTAAGGACTTTTTGTATTATTTCTACCACACCTGTATTAGCCTTAAGTTTTTTTATTGTTCAATGCCAATTTGTTACTTTTAAAGGATTGTTTTAAAAAATGTTTTCTGCATAAAAGGTTTTTTAACTACCACAATTGTCCCAAATTTTTGATTACCTCTATAATGTGGGTCAAAATTTTCTTTCGAACACGTCATTGTGGAAGTTTTCCTTTTAATATGCGCTTTTTTTTGGAAAGATGGGGGAGGGGATAAATATAGTGCGCGTGCACTACATTCATCGGGTTGCCTTGTTTGGGGTGGATATGTTTTTGTTTACTAAGTTGCCGTTTACCAATTCAATAAACAAACACGTTCTCCCAAAAGCTCGTTTCAATTTTAATATTAGAATCTGGTATCATACCACATCCTTATAGTACATTTAAGTAAATCGATCGTTAAGGTAATTAGACAACTATTGTTTGTCAGTGATTTCAGAAACGATAATGTGATATATTATGTAATGTTAATCGTAGAGTGTGCGGAAGAATATGGACGACTAACACACTTACTAAATGAAAAAAAGTGCTTTTGGTACTCATACGAATTTAAACAAACGAGAAACATAAGGTCATGGTAAGGAAACTACACCCGCCATGCGCTACAGAAAACAGTAGAAGATGTAGATCGCCAAGGATACAAAATAATAATAGCAGTTAATATTCTACAAAAAAAAGAGAAGGAACCGTATCTGCTATTTATGCTAAGCTTCAGAAAATACGCAGACATTACAAAAATATATGAGACAGAAGAGATTTTAGACAAGAAGGTAGAAATACTACATCTAAGAAAATCAAAACTAGTCACCCAATGTAAGAAATGCCAAACTTATTGACACACCCAAAGATTCTGTAACACAATCAAGATGCGTGAAATATGCTGGAAAACACCAAACAAAACAATGCAAAATGAATGAAAACAGCAAACCAAAATGTGCCAACTGTGGCGACGCCTACCCAGCCAGCTACAGAGGATGCGAAGTAGCCAAAAGAATGCAGAAGATAAGAAACGAAGCAATCAGAACTAACCTTAACCACACAAAAAGTAGACAGAAAATAGACCACTCTGTAGATGAGACCTAAAAGCATTCCCAGCACTACCAAGTACTAAGGCAAAAAACATTTCACAGGACACAAAAGTTTCGACAAATCAGCTACTACAAGCCTAATATCAAAACTTGAACAACAGGTAAAACAGTTCGAGCAACAAGAAAACTGTTAAAATCAATCTCTGAGAGATTAACAAAAATTGAAGGAAATAGCAATAAAGCTACTGTTTCAAAGAAATAATAATGGACACAGAAGACATTAGGGTAGCTACCCGGAATGCCAACGGTATAGGGTTGTCAATTTTAAGGCTGTGCCAGCAAAACAGTAACCAAATTCAAAATTTCCAGAATAAAGCACTGAAGACGGAGTCGCGAAGATGCGTCCTGCTACGCTAGAAACGGTAATATCTGCAGGGATGTAGGGATAAAAACCGTGACAGAAGAAATAAAAAGAAGGCTCAAAAAACAAAACCATTTGAGCTAGCGTAAAGAGATGTAAATGTGTCAGTAAATTGAACAAGCATGAGAGTTGTTGTAAACTGTGCAAACTAACTTGCATAGCTGGAAACACGTGTTCAGAATTTATCATGTTATCATACTTAACTAAGTCTTTCATGAGTTCTTGAACGCGCTGGAGTGAATCAGCTTTCTTTTTCCAATTGAAGTCGACCAGAAATCAAGTTTCTTTATAAATCCGTTAATTTTATCTGTGGCTGTTATTATGTTAATATCGCGGTCTTGCAAACTGCAATTCGGAGTGTTTAAGTGCTCGAAAATATCAGCAAAGAAAGCTAGTCTAAGAAGCCAAAGGAAATTAGAAAACATGTTCTCATATTCCGGTTTCTTATATTGCAGATACATCAAAAGTTCAACTTTTACTGGAAATCTCTTTTCAAGACGTTGCCCATCGAAAGCCATCTTACTTGCGTGTGATAAAGGAGGTTTGCGTGTAAAGAACCCATGCTTCCACAAATGTTAAAAAAATGCTTTTCCCTTAATGAAATTTACCACTTTAATGACATTTTTTCAGAAGGTAAAGAGTTCGACGCAAAAGCTCTCGATTTAAAAAAAAGTGTAACCATGTAGCATTTGGTATTATTTCTTTAAATCTGACAATAAGACCAGATCGATGTTCTGTCATAGCCTTGGCGCCATCGGTGTATATAGCAACCCATTTTGCCTAGCCAATCTGATGCTTATTAGTACTTTGCATGAAAGTGTCGAATAAACATTTTCCGATGGTATTGACCTCTAATGGAGTGCAAAATAAAATATCTTCTGTAGTACAATGTCCATTATTGTACCTTACAAACGGATACGGGAATATCCGTGGATTCGTCCGTCTGTAATGACAATTACGTGCACTTCTTAATATATTCAACAACTTGTGTTCGAATATCTTCTGTCATGTCACTTATTCTTCTTTGGATAGTATTATTAGAGAGGGGCATTGCTTCCTGCTTATCAACCTTTTTTACCATCCACTATTTGCACCATTTCAACAGATGCTGGTAAAATAAGATCTTCAGCAAGATTTTATATTGGTAGTGGTTGTTGATGTAAAAGTGGTTTGTTCCTTGTGGAGGGAGTTTAGTTTTCTTTTAAAGAAATTTACAGACTTTCCTTTTTTGTGTGGATATTTGGCATTTAATGTTGAAATAGCTTTGATGGTTTCATACTTCTTTTGTCAACACTTCTCGACAAAGTACGTACTGGTGTTTCTGGGAAGTATCGATAATATCATATTTGATATATTCATCGCTGTACAATCTATTTGTCTTTGTATTCTTGTAACTGCCAGACGCGGAAGATTCTTATGGCCCTTTTTAAAAAATGCATCCATCTTTCGTAAAACAAGTATAGCTCGTGCTTAACGTTAAATATTTTTTATCGATTTATTGCACTCAACATACAGTCAGCAGTACAACACACAATTTTGAAATGATGACTAATCTCATCGCGTTCCGCTGCTTATATTAAGCAAAATATTCTGAAGGATGTTGAGTACTAAAAGAAAGGGTCGTGAGAAAAAATTTGGCCAAATGTGGGTCATGCTTTAAAAAAGTTTGAGAACCACTGAACTGAACTGAACCACCTTTGCTAGACGATGTACATATTATATTACGATGTGATTGGGGGTTTATGGATAATGGAGAATCTGCACATTTATCCTCGTTTGCAACACAGTTTCTTGATAATAACTACGCCTGGCGGTGGATTGAAAGAGGCGGTCCAGTTACTTAGCCATTAGATTTTACGTTAGGGGAGATCTTAAAAGTTTAGTTTATGAGTGAACAGTGACCAGGCAGCAGAAACTATTACAAAATACAAGATGGTTGTGGTGATGCAGTTAGAAAAAATCCAGGGATTGTAAAGGTGTTCGACAGAAGGTGGCAGTTAGAAACATAGCTGTCATTTTGAACATTTGCTTTGACCACAGCTTTCTACTAATAGTTGTTAACAATTTTCTATAGTATTGTTGTAATATGTAAATTAAAATCGGTTATAACTCCCCAACGAAATGGCAGAGGCCATATATACAACGAAACGTTTTTACGTATTCTGTGTCCTTGAATGTATTCCCATATTAGGGAATAGATTTAAGGAACACCCTGCATACTTATACATATTAAGAAGTTTTAAGAATTCTGGAAGCTACACAGCAATATTATTATCTAAAGATGCGTCTAAGATTTCTGTAATTTACACTATTTTGATTATAAACGAAGTATTGTGTAAAAAAATGTCGTGTATTTAGGATATGTAGAAAATATTGAAATATGTAACTTTCGTATTGACAAATAGTGCCTCAAATATGTAAAATTAAAGTCATTATGAAATATGAATTTAATATATCTATAGATCAATTTAAATTGAATTACTTTCACATATTTGAAATACTAGGAAATTAATTTTGTTTATTGTAACGGGGACATTTTAAATTGTATGTGCTTACATAAAAGTGATAACATAATTTAAAAGTTTACCATTAATTTGATTATTAATAGAAAACTTTAACTACAGATCTTTTTTTTAAGAACAGCATATTACATGAGCTTGTTGCATCTCTAGAAATTAGTATAACAATACCTTTATAAAGTGCTTGAAATTAAAAATATCTAAAATACAGGTAACTAATTAAAAAACAGTCAATATTTACCTACAAATATCTAACACATAGTTTTAAATAAATATTAATATCAAGTGCAAGAAAATTGTGTTTTATACTGAACGATGCACTTTTGAATGTATTTTCATCAGTAAATAAGAGAAACTAGACGATAAAGGTGAATCTAGTAGAGTTACCTATGAATGATCAGAAGCAGATGCCTAATATTCTTAACGTGATTTTTAATAACCATTTTTGTATCCACCAAATTTGTGTATTCAAGTTAAGAATTACGTTCCGAGCATAGTAATCGCTTAGATGTTCCTAATAAACACCCAGTGAAAGTCACAAGTCTACAGAAATATTTAGGCTTTCAAAGCATTTAACTAAATACCATCAGCATGCTACAAATATGCTTCATTAGTAATATTTAAAAAAAATCTAATTTTAAAATATGAGCAGGGAATCTGCTAGGATGACTAATTTTGCTCCGTTTATTAGAAACTTAGTATATTTAAGAAGTTGTAAATAGGGTTTATACTTGTTTTCCTGGAGTGTATTTTCTTTATGGTAAAAATGTTGAGGAATATTCTTCCAGGAAAAAATACGGCACCGTTCCATAATTTTTATGAATCTTTTTAACTATTTTAATGGAGTGTTATTTGAATTTCCCGAATCGTTAACGGCAAGTATTTTAACCTAAGGCCTCAAACACGAGTATACCGGAAATGGAAGAATGCACTTGAAATTCATTATGAGGCGAGAGAGGTTTCAGGTTTCTGTAACACTGCCTCCAGTTATAATATCACCGGAAATTTTCTTGAGAACTGCATTCTTTAATTGTTCCATGACCGTGGAAGTAATCTACGTCAAGAGGATTGTATTTATTTATTTTAAACACGAATGTAGATCATTCACGCGCTAATTAAGTATAAAATGATAGGTTAATCAAATTCAAGTTACCATATTGAATTTTTTTTCTATTTAACTCTGGCTTTATATGGACCAAAGTGGTACGAAGTAGTACTAAAAGAGCAAGGCGTTATCCTTGATAAGAATTTTTTGTTATTCGTATTGAAAGTTGCTCCATATATATTCTAATTATAGTACGGTAATTACAATTCCTTGTGTGTTATCAAACTTTTACGTTTGGTTTGACTTTCACAAGTGTATTTGTTTAATAATTTTCTGTAGATACATATTAATACAAAGCTTTCTAGGCAACGGAAATTTCTCCTAAAGGCATTCATCATTTAAATTATACCTTAACTGTCATTTGTTGTGGGAAAAAGTATGCGCTGCAAATTTTTCGTGCTTCAAGCTACGCGAGAAACCGTTTCCTTCCTCGTTTTTAGAACGATCACTGGTTGGTTTACAATAGATTGGAATTAGTTTCGTGCAAAAATCGAATAGTTTTTGTTTGAATCCTAATCATTCAGAACGATATAAATGAACTATAGTTGAACTTTTTTAAACAACGGTTTTATAGTGAAAGAAAATATGTAAAAATGAACGCAAAACTCAATACAGATAATTTGATTTCATTTAAGAAGAAATAAATAATTTCCCTAATTAACCAAGACGTTGTTACCTTCAATTCAACGCATTTATGAAGAAACTTTGAAAAATTCTCTTTAACACAACAATTTATTTAATTGTAATCATCAAGAAGTTATCGTAACTAACCATAGTAAAAAAAACTTTCTCAAGAAATCCGATGCGAAATTTTGTTAAAGTTAACGTATGTCGTAGCCTACTGACTCATGCATAACCTAACTATTAATGTAAACATTCCATTGATTATAACAAATCATAAATACAAAGTGAGATAATGAGAGTTGCTGGAGATTCTTATATTAATTCCGTACTCTTGCCTCAATTTTTCGCTAAGGTGGATACTCGTATGTATTTGTAACACATCAATAAAGTTTCCACAATTTTTTTATTAGCTTTAAGCTGTATACATGTATTATTGGATATTAGCGAACAGCAATACGTATCATTCTCCAAAAAACAGCAATCAAAGAAATATTGCTGAAATGAGATCCTACTCGAAAACAATATACACTTACATCATTACTTAGCAGTTACGTATATTTACAAAGCATATAATTTACATCTCAATGTATAAACCTGGTGTACCGGAGAGAATCCAATGTAACTTTTTACTTACTAATTCCGCTTCCTATATATAATATCTTCTTCTTCTTCGCATGACTAGGATTGCTCCTATTTGTCTGCCTCTTATTCCGTTTCTGTTGTGGTTGATTGTATATTATCTTGCCATCTTTTTGGTGGTCTTCCAACTGGTCTTCTACTATAGGGTTTGTTGTTCTTACATATATTTGCTATTCGGTCCGGTGCCATCCTGTCTACACGTTCATTCCATTTCTTTTTTCTCATTTTTATCCATTTGTTCACGTTTTGGATGTTACATTGCTCTCGTATGGTACTGTTTCTTTGTCTATCTCCCAATGTTATGCCTTTTAACGTTCTTAATATTTTCATTTCTACGTTATTGATCTTCTGTTTTGTTTCATTCGTGTCTGCTCTTGTCTCCGCTGCGTAAGTTAGGATTGGCCTCACAGTCGTCTTGTATACCCTCATCTTACTTTCTATGGTCATATATTTATTTTTCATATTATTTCTCTTAGGCAGCTACTAACTCTTGTCGCTTTGGTTGCTTGTCTCTTTTTGCTTCTGCTGTCAGGTTTCTTCGCTCGTGATTTCAATGCCTAGGTAGTTAAATGTCATAACCTGTTGTATGCTTTTTCCTTCTATTTCCAGTTTGCATCTACACAGTTCCTTACTGATCACCATACATACCGTTGTAATTTTCACGTTATATTTCCTTGCTATGACATTGAAGGTATGGAGCTGTCACTGCAGGTCGTCTTCTTTGGGACCGCGGTGGTCGAGTGCGAGAACGCATTGGCCACTCGAGGTCACAGTAAATGCAGTTGCTCCGTTGGGGCGATCGAATCCCGACTGGGGCGACTGCATTTGCTTAGTTAAGTTTAGGGTGCATGTTGCATGAATGTTTAGTATGTAAGGGACGCCCGCACCCCCCTGAAGTAATGCGAAAGCGGTTCCGGGGGGGGAACGGTAGTATGACTGTGTGAGAAAAAAAAAAGAAGGTCGTCTTCTTTGTCGGCTATCAGTACCGCGTCATCAGCGCAACATACTGCAGTGATTTTACGAGCTCCCATTCTGTATCCTTCTCGTATTTTTACTTCGTGGATTATTTGATCCGTTATCATGTTAAACGGTAGCGGCCTAAGTGAGTCCCTTTGTCGAATTCTTCCCTTGAGGTCTATGTATTCTGCTTCTCCTCTTGGCATTGTAACTTTTGCTTTATTATTCACGTTTATTTCTTTAATCAATTGTATTATATTCTGTTCTATTTGCTGTGTTTCTAATATGTTCATAATATCGTTCCTTCTCACCCTATCAAGGGCGCTTTTTAGGTTCACGAAGCACGTATATGCAGGTTTGTTATATTCGATGGACTTTTCTACTATTTGTCGGACAATGAAAGCAGCGTCAATAGTGCTGAGGTTTCTTCTAAAACCTTGTTGTTCCTCTGTCATATCTATTCTTTCTTCTATCTTATCCTTTATTATTGCCGGTAATAGTTTGAGCGCTCTATTCATTAAGCTGATGCCCCGGTAATTTTTCGACTTTTCCTGTCTCCTTTCT
>JABXWE010034774.1:0-14238 GCA_014611495.1 Limonius californicus
TTGTTCTAATTTCATTTCAAAGGGGGCAATATGAGATGGTATCGCGTAGCTTAATTAATTATTTATTTATATAAATATAGGATACATGCATATTAAATCACACCTTAAGGGTTGTTTCTTTTGTGGAAGGTTTCTTTCGATTCATTTAGATACAGACTTGTTTCTTGTTAGATTGAAATTACAGTTGAGGCATATGCTATGGTGTTTAGCACAAAGAATGAGTTTACAAAAAAAGTAACCAACACAAGAAGATTTTATAAAGGAGACATCAGCTGTCTGGAAGGATTTTATTTGTAGCAGGTTGGAGTTCAGAGATGGACGAAAATTCTGGAGAGTGCAGTTAGTGATACTGAAATCAATTTGAGTGTTATAAGTGGCGTCAAATTATACTAACAACTTAATGGTCAATTTATATGTTTAGATTTATTTTAAAATTTATTATTAATATCAAGTTACTATATTGCAAAATTCTGGTATATATGTGTATGTATCTATAGAGATTTATTATTATTTATGTTTACAAAAAAAAAGAAAATTAATATTTTTCGTCTTTGAAAAAAAATAAATTATTAAAACGTATAAAAGGTTTTTCCTTATATATTTGAAGGGTTTGAAATGTGATAATACATAGTTCTTGTAATACAATTCATGGAGAGCTGCATACCTGAGAACTCCTAGTTTTTATTTACATCGAATAGAAGGACATCTGCAAGACGTCGGAAAGGTTTTCCTGAGGCGCAGGTTGGGGAGTCCGGATTCCTTTTGAGACTGGCCCATGTCAAAGTAAGTTTAACATTTACCAATATGGAATGAATAATGATAACTATGATAAGAAGAACATATGACATTTTACCTGTGAACGTCAATATTATCTTTGATATTTAAGTGTTGCGTTAACTTGGAGAAAAATTATTCATATAGCACTAGCCGACTGTATTTGCATGATAGCAAGATATCGTAAGTAAATAATTCTTACCAATGTATGTCATACGAAATAAGCAATTTTGACACATTCAGAACCGACTACTGAGGTGATTTTTATGCACTACCGAGCTTATAACCGTGGTATTTGTATTGGTATAAATATTGTATAAACTTATTTCGGCTATCTCATATTTAGCCTGGCGCCCAAAGTTAAATTGTACTTCATAACATTTGAAAACACTTATTAAGTTTTATGTTATTTCTTTTATAAATTGTTTAAACCAACATAATTGATAATTTAATTTATTCATTTAAATTCAGTCACTATCAGTCATCTCAATATATATATATATATATATCTACGAACTATTTAATTAGTGGAACAAAACACACACCGTTTAAACCAAATATATAGAGCATATCTTAAGATATCTTACAAGAAGACGGGAGGTTATGCCCTATGGAAAATTCCGACAGCGTGCCAAAGTATTAATAGCTGATGATGCGATAGATCAGGTATAACATATTCAACGTCCGAGGGTGTGATATCAGCTACGAATTATCTAAACGATATAGACAATAAAATAAATAGGTATTAAATGGCGTGCAGCACAATCCACAGTATATTAAACAAACAAGACAAGATATAAAGAAGGCAACACCAGTTCTAATATACGGAAGTGAATCATAGACCCTGAAAAAAAAGACAAGCAACAGATAAAATCGGTTGAAATTAAATTTTTAAGAGGAACAAACATTGCGAGATCTTATGAGAAATTAAGATATATGTAAAGGCCGAACTAGGCATATCTGCAATTCTTCTTGTATCTGTACTGTGTGTGCTGTACCTTCATTGGACGTTGGCGATCGTTGGATCCATCTAATTTTGTTACCTACAGGTCTATCGATGTCATTCTGGTGCATTGTCTTAAATTCCGCACGAAAGAAGAAGAAGGAAAGAAAAAGAGAAAGCAATACCTAGAACAGATAGAAGATGAGAGAATTGTAAAAATATCAACACTACATAATCCTTTGGGAAAACGTGATACGGCATGCCCAGGATTAGATGGCTATAGTAAGGATGAAACCGGCTCCAAGCTTATACCCGAAACTAAAAAACATGAGAAGACGAAAAGAAGGAGGAAGGGACTGTTCATAAGAGATAGCGTAAGGCAAGGTTAAACTAATTTGTGCTGTGTACAACAGGGCCCGACGGTTTACCGTTAGGTGCGTAACCGTGCTTAACGCCTGGTGTTATATGCGGAGTGCCACTAATTTGATCTCCAATGGCAAATGGAGACCGAGACGCAGTACTGACCACCCAGGGAATCAGAAAAACTTCCTGATTCCTAGAATAATTTGCATCGGGAAGCGTTTGAACTAATACTTCCAAATCCTGACTCTCTTGCCACTGAGTCATTCCAGCAAATTACGGTTTGATATTATTCTAGTAAATAGTGTAATATTGCATCGGTTTTAAATGGATTCATCAATACTTGTTGTACTGTTACATTTGCGTTTAGCTGACGACAATAAGGAGGCGGCCTTGGTCTAAGCTAAAAGTCTGGGGTTCAATTCTCAGTGGTGAAACATCGGATTTTTAACGGCCGTTCTTTTTCGAAAGGCAATGACAAGATATTTTGCTTAGTATACTTTTTCTGGAATAGAAGTGTTTACACATCCGGTGGTTTGAGGCCTACGTTAAGTTGTAGGAAGTAACAGCATAAGACAGAAGATCGCTACGTCTTGTATATAGACAAAGCACGCAAAGAAGAAGAAGATGGTAATAACGAGCCCGTTCCAAATGTCATTCAGAGCATAGTATTTTTTATGAAATGTTATATAAGTTAGCTATATGTTTGGCTATAATACAGTATAATATATAAAAGTGACATATAGCGATGCGTCCAATAAATACATTTTCACATTTTTGTTAATATTGATTTGAAGAAGAATTAAACCTTATTTTTTCAAAACTCAGAAACAGAAGGACTATTCATTCGCCTTTGCCTAACCGTATGAGTACTTAGAGCTTCATAACAAGACCGCCTATACACATTTTTGGCCAGTTTGGATTATATCTGCCTGTGTTGATATTTGTAGCATATTGATACATTTATTAAACGCCCGAACAGGACAAAAAATACAAAAATATAAGATTACTTTATAAAAATCCGTATTTTGTATTTGAATGACTTTTTTCCATAAAAACATGTCATTTAAATCAATCTGTATTTTGTCTAGTTAATGAAGAATTGCACTTGCATCACACCTTTGCTGAAAGTATTGTAAGGTTTGAAAAGATTTTAGGACATCTGAAAAAGTCATTTCAACTTCAATGGTAGTTCTTCCACTTCTTTATTTTGTCTTTCGTTGCCATTAGAACGAAATTCTACAGTGATCTTTTCGTTTGTTATCAACTTGGACATAATCTGTAAATAGATGACTGTCCTCAAATTTTTGAACCGCGACCCATTCACTTAATCTCGTCCTCTAGATTCTAATATTCATCAGTTAATGAAATCGGTTCCTGCATGTCTAAAACAATTACGTACAGTTTCTGCAGATATCGTATGCCATACAAGGCTCAGTATGTTGATGGCGTACAAAATTGGTAAAGCTTTAACATTATTGGCATCTTGTATTTGAACGATTCGCAGCATTTCATTTCTGTAAGTTTGTTTAAGAGCTCATGTGACACCCTGGTTCATCAGTTGCAACGCGGGGGTTATCTGTGGTGGAAAAAAACGAGCTTGATGTTGCATAATGGATTTGACAGATATGCCGGACAATTATCCACAAACAACAAGATTTTTTTGTTTATGTTGGGAGTCGAGGTCGCTTCCCGATATAAAGATAATCGCTCGACGGAATTCGGTTTGGATATAACGGACTTTTAACGAATTTTTAGTCTGTTACAGGCGAAAGTCCATCATATCCAATTGTATTTACATAGGTTTAAATCACTCTTAAGTCGAAACTTTGGTAATTTACATTACAAACAAGAGTCCAATACAAACAAGGCGATTATAAGTCGACTATACTGTATATAGTTTTTTAAGTATTTATACTGAAAATTTTACTGTTTCTTCTGGATGTAATGAATGAAATTAATTTTTGGCTTTGTGCGGTGTGACAAACGGATATCCGTGGAACAATGCTGATATAAGCAAGGATAATCGATATTTTAAAGAAGGTTGCCACCAGACAATAGACCTTGTGCATTGTAATTTGGGCCTATTAAGACGTCACGCAGTGTATTAATAATGGTACGCATTACACAAAACCAACGAAGCTACTGATCGCTCAACATATCTCCGAAAAAACGTTGATTAAAATTTTAATCGGATCATTAATCTTAGGTATGCGTTACGCCCCGATTAGCGAACAGACTCTAGCTTGATTAACTTTTAAATATTTTAATTAATTATTATTTATTATGCTTTTAAAATATGGCTTACCGGATGCAGTTCTTTGAGTAGTGAATATAAAAAAATGTCAAATTACTTTTGTTAAAAATGTACATCCGTTGGGAGTTAAAATCTTACAGGTTTCGTTTTTAAATGCCTAGCAAAGTAAGCGTAATTTAGAAAACGGTTAACTTTAAATAATATGAGAGATGTTGGGTTTTGCGCAGACTAGTTCGGAAAAGCTCTTATAAAACATTTAGATACTTATCTGGTATACTGCAGGCATGAACGTATTATCGTTACGTCAGGTCAAACTTGAACTCGTATGGTCTGTCCAAGGTCATATGGAGATCTCACGAGCCCAAAAAGAACCCACGAAGAATCAACAGCATCGCTCCGTAATAATAAAGCCGAGGTTCGGCGTTCAGATACCTAAGTTATTTCATATTTCAACAAACGAGCCAGCACTCCATCACATATAATTAGCCCACAGCTATAACATAAATTATGATGTTAACTTTTTATAGGAAACGCACGCTTTTGATTTATTTTCCCGCCGATTAGAGCTACGTTATATTACAGAAATGAGTTTTTCGCGTTAAATTTCATTTACAGTCATTTATCTCGTCGTTAGGAGAGCATGTGATTTATCGTAAAGCCTTTTATTAATGCATAATTTATTTATAATAAACAAAGTTATATCTTGTTTACGTTGCCCATAAAAAGATTGACCAACTTTTTGCCGCTAAATTTTACCTCCAGATTGGGGTCTTTCAATTTCTCACTTTGCTTCGTCGATGACAGATGAAAAATTGCGAAGTAGACCTCCACTGTTTCAAATGATTTAATAAAATACTAATATTTAGTTACACTTTCTACGGTTAATTAATATTAAACTGGTATTTTCAGTTGTAAAATAATTTATATAGCCTGCTCTTTTCATAACTCTTCTTCTACCTCCTCCAACGCTACATCCTGCGGGATTTCGTCTCTTTGATCACTTTTAATTTTCGTAATCAATTTGTATTTTTTTCGGGGAGAGGCTGCTAATCTCTCGCCTAACCCTTTATTTTCGAGATGAGTGTACTTCTGTATTTGCTTGTTGTAACGCCTAGTTGGCAACAACAACAAAAACTGACTACCAAGGGCAATAAAAAAAACTACCGGTAAGTTCCAGGTGTCGAAAGTAAGGGTCGACTACCTACAGTCAAAGAAGGGGGGTTAAATAAAAAGCTTAGGCGCCACCTGTTTTGAAAATTAATCTTACCATCGACGATGTCACGATGGATAAAACAGGAACCTCCCTGGAATCTAACTTACCTTTGATGATTGCTAACTTAGAAAAATAAGTATGGGGAAAGAAAGACACAATCAAACAAGAAAGTCCGGACAATTAAACCTTTAATGAACAGCAAACGACAACAAGATCAACATACTGGAAGATTAACAACATGTAACACACAAAATTATTGAAAGAGAAAAGTATTTATAAACATTGACAAGATAATTTACGGGACGCAATAAAGCGAAAGAACAAATTCAAGTTATTATAATAATCAAAATACAAAATCTATACAACGCGACTAAATTACCAAGTATTCGAAGATTCGAAGTCGACGAGATCTCGTTACTCAATACCTAGATTCAAACATAATAGATCTAACAATGTAATTCAATAACGTTTTTAACCTTTCGCAATATTTCCCAAAATTTAAATTATAACAAAAAAAAAAGGTTTGGCTACAATTTCCAAATTAAAACATGAAAAGTACAGATTTAAATTACAACAAAAGTCTGACGACAATTTCCAAATTAAAAATGAAAAGTACAGATTTATCGAACGCACCTCGTATAAGTTTAAAAATTCAAATTGTTATTACCACGGAACATATTATCATGCGCACATACTCGCACATTGTTGATATCGATGCTTCGAACTTCGCTGCTCTCTGCGATAAACGAATCCATTGAACGTTCGCCAGACCCCATCTGCTTCATATTAAAGAAGATGACCATGAATGCAAAATAACTCCAATTTAATGTGGAAAACTCGAGCGGAATAATTTCCAAACGGTAGGACGTCCATACGGGAAAAGACGCCTAAATAAATTCAAGGAAAATTGCAATAACAAACAAACAAACAAAATCTTAAATTTCATTCTTACCGAACGAAGAAATTTTCGGCGATAGGGAACCTCTAGGCCAATGGCACGATCAAATTGGGTAAAAACCCTAGGAAAATTAACTCTCATACACGTCCTAGCGTTCCTCCAAAGAGGGCAACCAAACCCAAGGAACGACGGCATAAGGATAAATTCCTCTCACTACTACGGTCTTAAATTGGGACATCCATCCCTAGCTTACAATAGCTAAATAGAACGGAAGCTGCGTGCACTACCACGAGGATTTCTCAACTAACTTCCCCGATCCGCGTAGCATACATCCAACAAGTAAAAGTTAAACAAATGCAAGTCGAAAAGTTACGAGTTCGAAATTCAAATAAATCCAAAATATTCAAAATATATGCAACCCAAATTGCGAAAATGAAAATCTAAAGCAAAACAATGAGGCGTACAAAGTCGGAACGTTACATTGTATTGTCTTCGGCTGACTAGATGACATGAGGGGGCTGAAGTAAGGAGATTTCACTTCTTAGGAGAAAACGTAAATGTAAAACAAACTTGCAATGTCTACTACCTGCTTTGAAAACATTTACTAATGTAACCGAGGTGACTAAATATAAGCATTAAAAAACATCGTTCGTAGACCTGCTTAGAGGTGCTGAAGTATCATTTGCGATTTTTTTCGAGTTATTATTACTGAGAATTTCTGTTGGTTACTGTATTTTGTATGCTACAGATATCAATGTGTGTGTTGTTTTATGAACTACTGTAATATTATAATCAATTTCATATAACAAAAAATAAAAAATGATTTTGGTAAGATACGAGAGCAGTCTTATAAGTTTTTACAAAAACTAGAAAAGAAAAAATTCTTTTGGAACAAACTGTTTTTCTACTTCAAATAATCAATTGCTTGACATGCTGTGTGAGAGCTGGCATTGCCATGATGAAGAATGATGCGACGTTTTCGGTTGGTTTTCCTGATTTCATCAACGACTTCTGGGAAACAAATTGTTGTATACCATTCAGGGTTAACTGTTCTTCGATCCTCTAAAGGAATGGTTGCGACATGTCCAGTACAACCGAAGAAACAAGCGGTAATTTTCTTGCTTCGTGAACGATCAGCTTTTGTTGGATTCGGTTCATCTTCCTCGTTCAAATTTTTTGAGCTTTTCCTTGCACCAATTTTCGGGAGCCTTTTGTTGAGGTTCGGTCAAATTATGCGAAATCTATCGGGAACAGATCTTTTTCACAGCTAAATGTTCATGTGAAATCGAATGTACTGCAGTCATCGTTATGCCTAAGGACGCCTCTATCTCACTGTAAGTCACAGCGTACAGCATCGATGTTTTTCTTTGGTATAACAACCGATTTTGGTTGACCTTCACGAAATTCATCACTGACGGACGCACGACCACAAGGAAATTCTGCAAACCAATTGTACACAGTTTTTTCTGATGGTACTTTATTATTAAAAGTTGAACGAAACGATTCTATGCATGTTGTTGAATTAGGCCTTTACTAAAATCGTAAAAAATCATCCAAAGAAACCCTTCGCGCGAAATTAACATTTTTTCATAGAATAGCTTTTTGTAAACAAACTACTCGGTCAATTTCTAAACTGCCGCTGTTTTCACAATAAGAAATGTCAAAGTTTACGAAAATAGTAGTAACACATCTCAATAGCGCTACCTAGTAGTCGTTTGTAAAAATTTAAAAGGCTGCCCTCATATAAAAACAATTGATCAAATCCAATCTTCCTGTTGTTATCACCTTTGCATTATTTCGTACTATAATTTAGTGCAGCATACTCTCAACGCAAGAGAAATGTTTTTATGCAAAAAAGTAAAAAAGGCGAATTTTTCTATCATGCCATCTCGTCAGTCATATACAAATACTTGTATCGTTCGGTCGTGTTTGTTGCAACGTCGTTATTACTTCAGTTCGGATATGCATTTGATGGTAGCTATCTTTATGTTCTGAGGCGTCGTCATGGTTACTTGCGTCTTTGTCTTGTTCCTTCTTATTTTCCTTTCTGCTCTTACATCAGATCTCACCTGTGCTTTATTGCTTTCTGAATTTACATATTTTTCAGGGGTGTTCATCAATTCATTACCTTGTTGTTCCCGTCTTCTTTTGTCCATGCTGGTGCTTGTGGGATTTTTAGTTCCTCGTTACTTATTTTTTGGGAGCCTGCGTGTAGAATATTTTATTTCATTGCTCCGTGGTTTTCTCGCTTAAGTAACTTTTTTACCACTGATGATATTTGTTTTATTTTATTCAGATTTTTACAGGATAACCCTCTTCTATGTACACTTCGGACCCTTTCAAGATTTTCTTGTAGTTTGATTAGTAGTTTCATTTTGGTAACTAACCATTTCTATAAGAATTGGACTTTCATGGGTTGTATTGTTCTTATATAATCATCTATTTCTCTTTCGGTGCAATCGTCTCTAACTTTGATATTTTATATATTCAGGATGATTGATTTTAATTAAAAATATCTTCTAGATTCGGTTGTGATTTCGTAGATTACCATATTTTCCGTCATTGTATTTTGTTTAATATATCCATTAGTTGTTCCACGATCTTTCATGGTTGATTGATTCTTTCATGGGTTGTATTGTTCTTATATAATCATCTATTTCTCTTTCGGTGCAATCGTCTCTAACTTTGATATTTTATATATTCAGGATGATTGATTTTAATTAAAAATATCTTCTAGATTCGGTTGTGATTTCGTAGATTACCATATTTTCCGTCATTGTATTTTGTTTAATATATCCATTAGTTGTTCCACGATCTTTCATGGTTGATTGATTCTTTCATGGGTTGTATTGTTCTTATATAATCATCTATTTCTCTTTCGGTGCAATCGTCTCTAACTTTGATATTTTATATATTCAGGATGATTGATTTTAATTAAAAATATCTTCTAGATTCGGTTGTGATTTCGTAGATTACCATATTTTCCGTCATTGTATTTTGTTTAATATATCCATTAGTTGTTCCACGATCTTCCCGTTTCCAATACTTTAATAACATTCTTCTTTTCGTGCCTATGCGCTATCTATAGGATGTTGGAGAATCACAAGGCTATTGTTACTTTATTCGCTGTTGTTTTAGATAGCTTTGTTGTTGGAGTGTTGAAACAATTTCTTAAATTCTCCAGACAAGACATTCTGCGCCTACCAGGCTCTCATATTCCTACGATTTTCTCTAGGACTATCAGTTGTAATAGATCAAATCTCTCCTATTTTTCATGTGGTTCTATCCAGTATAACAAGTTATGTGTTGCCATTTTATTGTAAGCGGCGTCTTTAAAATACAGGAAACGACTGAAAAGTGGTGTCCATTTATTCATAGTTTTATATACAGGGTGCCTCAACTAAATCAGTCCGTCCTGAATAACTTTGTAAACAATTAGATTGAAAAAAATCAAAGTTAACAGTAGTTTGAAGGGAGACATATTTTACCATGTAACTCATCTACTCTACTTTACCCACTTAGCCCCCAAAACCAATAACCATAAAATTTTAAATGTCTAGGTCGTCGTGTAATAGTTCTTTCATGAATATGTGAATTTTTTGCAATTCTGTCAATTGGTTTTGAAGTTTCGGAATTGTACAGGGAATGTTAAAATCGAAATTTTAAGAAAGTGTTCAGGATTTGGTATTAAATATTCAAAATTTACAACACCAATTTCCATATAATAGTAATATCTGATTGAGTAGCATAGATCTTACTTTTTATATGAACTCACAGAAAGGAATATAGCGAAGTGAGATCGGATAACCTGGTTGGCCACACAACAGGACCTTAGATAAATCTGCAGAACAAGCACTCATGTTTCTTGACTATCGTCTTATTTAAAATGTAAACAGTTCAGACTTTTTACAAGAATTCCCATGGGGTAATTTTTGATACTTCGGATAGATATCGATAACGCGAATTTCAATCAGTCATAGCTTTTTATAATTTCTTAGACTAGGCTTGCTATTAGATATTTCTGTAACATGAAGGAAAATTTCTCAAAAATAATTGCGGGATTTATGGCAGTCTTCCGGTCAATTACCATTTGTACTTTCGGAGCAATCGTGTTAATTTAGGTTAAATAGGGACCTCGGTGGTCTAGTGTGAGAACGCATTGGCCACTCGAGGTTACAGCAAATGCGGTTGCTTCTTTGGGGCGATCGAATCCCGACTGGGTGCATTTGAACATTTAAAAAAATATTCTGAACCCTTTCTTGAATTTTTTTGAATTTAACGTTAACAGAATGTTCAAAGAACAAAAACCTTTCAAACGAACTACCAATGGATACCCCTTGTTATTAAATATTTTGGAGTTGGTAAAATATGCCTCCCTTCAAACTGTTGTTGACCTAACTCGCCGATTTTTTCAAATTTAATCATTACAGAGATATTCCGGGACGACTGTTTTACTTGGAACAATCTGTATTTTATGTTTATGGTGTTCAGGACTGCGGTATTTAAATTTACCTATTTATATACGGTAATTTTATTTTTGGGATCTCGGAAAGAATAGCAAAGATAGACATGGAATTGGATAGACAAACAAAAACAACATTAATAGTGGTTTACGAACCCAACGATGATGAGTTAGTAAAGGAGAACGAAGATTTTAGGAAATAATTAGCAGAAACAGTAGAAGTAATCAAGGGAAGAATGCTAATAATAGGGGACTTCAACGGGAGAGTAGGCAAAGAGGATGAGGACTCGGGAGAAACAATAGGAATACATAGTGAAAGCAGCAGAAATAACAATGGTACAAGATTGATCAATTTTTGTATCCTGAACGATCTGGTAATAACGAATACTTTCTACTCGCACAAAGAGATACACAAATGTACCAGAGAAGTAGTGAGCAGAGGAGACCGATCGTTAATAGATTACGTAATAATGAACAGAGTTTATAGACAGGATATAAAGGATACTAGTATGAAAAGGGGACCAGAAATATACTCTGATCACTACCTAGTTTTGACAAAAATAGTGATACAACCAGAAAGTAATAAGGAAATAAATAGCACAGGGAAAAAGACAAAGGAAACCAAAGAGAAAAACAAAACATATAAACTAAAAGAAGAAGAGACGGCAAAAGTATACAACGTAAGAATGGAAGCGGAAGCAAAATTAACGAAACACAAATATGTCGTCACTTGTAGTATATGGAAGTGTATCAAAGAAACGCTAATAACCACAGCAAAAGAAGTATGTTGAACTGCCAAAATAACCGAGTGGAAGAAAGAAACGAGTGGGTGAAGCAACGAAATAAAAGCAGAAGTAAAAGATAAGCAGAAATGGAAAAAGTATTTGGGAAACAGAACAAGCGAAAAATACGATAAGTACAAAGAACAGAGAGCTAAAGTCAAAGAAATGGCGAAACAAGCGAAACACAAATCTTGGGAAAAAATTGGGGATAAGATGGAGAGGGACTGTCTAGGAAACCAAAAACTTTTTTATAAAGTACTTATATCATTGCGGAAAGGAAAACCACACAAAGTTAAACAAATAGAAGCAAAAAATTGGAAGAACAGTAGGTAACGAAGAAGAAATTATAATGAGATGGAAGGAGTATTTTGAAGAAATGTTAACGATAAACCAAAAAAGCGGAATAGTAGCAGAGGAAGGAAATAAAACAAATAGCACAGGAAATATTGAAGAACTACAGGATTATCAAGAAATAAAAGTAGAGGAAGTAATAGAGGCTGTGAAAAAGCTAAAAGAGGTAAAGCAGCAGGGCACGATGAAATAACGGCAGAACTGGTTAAGAATTTGGGCAGTAAGGGTCCGGAAATGATAACAAAATTGTTTAACAAAGCATGGCAAGAAGAAAAGATTCCTAAAAATGGGAGATAGGAATACTCTTACCTTTATATAAAGAAGGGGACAGAAGGCACTGCAATTATAGAGGAATGACTATGTTATGTATAATAGTAAAGTTATACGAAAGTATATTGGGAAAGAGATTAACGAAGCAAACGGAAACCCAATTAGAGCACTCACAGTGTGGATTCAGGAAAGGCAGAGGAGTGCAAGACCATATATTCACTATAAAACAACTAATAGAAAAATATACCTCCGATAAAATATACGTAGCATTCATCGACCTAGAAAAGGCCTTTGACAGCATCCCAAGAAAAATACAGTGGAGTTGTTTAATAGGTAGAAGTGTAAATGGAAAACTGCAGAAATGTATAAAGAGTCTTTACGAAAATACTAGGAATTATGTGAGAATAGGGAACCTAAAATCGGAGTTTATAACAAAAGAGAGATTAAGACAAGGGGATGTCCTTAGCCCAGTTTTGTTCAACTTAGTAATGGACGAAGTAATGAAGGAAATAAAAATAAAAGCAAAGAAACTAAAGGTGATGTATAAGAACATGGTAAATAGTCGAAATAGCTGAAGGCACATTTGCAGACGACTTCTACGCAAAGAACAACCAAGATTTATAAAACAATCTAGAAATATGGAATAACGCCCTACTTGCTAGAAATCTAAAAATAAATGTTGAAAAGGCTAAGGTGATGGTGACAGGAGAAGAGGACTTGGACATATCAATAAAGTTAAACGAGAAAGATATTGAACAAGTGAAAACGTTTAAGTATTTGGGAGTGAACATAGAGAATAATGAAAGAATTGATGCCGAAATAAATGATAGAATAGAAAGTGCGGCCAAGGTATACCATTCCCGAAGTAACTTATTCGCAAGGAAATCTCAAAGAAAACGAAAATGATAGTGTACAAATCCATTTTTAAGCCAATACTAACATATGGAAGCGAAAGCTGGGTACTATCTAAACGAATTGAGAGTAAAATACAGACCATGGAGAGGGCATTACGAGAAGAGACAGAATCAGAAAGAAAGCAGGAAGAGGAGAATTAGAAGTAGATGCTGCTGTGAAAAGCATCAAACGTCAACAACTAAGACGGTTTGGTCACATAATACGGATGGGGGAGGAAAGATCAATAAAAAGAATACGGGAAGCAAGATCGCAGAAGAAAAGAACAAGAGGCAGGTCAAGGAAAACATGGGACAAGGAAGTAATAGAAAATGTAAGGCAAAAAGGGCTAACATGGATCGAAAGGAAAAGATGGGCAAAGAACAAGAAAGAATGGGCCGTGGGAATTTACAGTAAATTTTAAAATATCATGATTTGTATTAACAGTTGAAATTTGAATTGTATTTTATTTTGTACTTACCTTAACACCTAACGGCTTATATACAGTGTGTCTCACTGTAGACTGCACCACCCCCGTATTTTGTTTATATATTATCGATACAAAAAATTTCTTTTTTCTGATTATACCTCTCACTAAACTGTAATTTTAGGGTATGTTACTTTCCCTTCACGGCGAAATGCTAGCCTACTACGATTTAAAATAAACAGCAAAATTGAAGAAGTCGTATTAGGGATTTTTTTACAATAACATTTTGTTAATAAAAGTTGTTCAGAATTGTTCAAATAAGCTAAATCCAAAATTTCATTACAAACAAAAAATATTGAAAACAATTTTTTTTAAGAAAATATCAATATTTCTTGATTTGTAATGAAATTTTGGATTGAAGAAGTCGTATTAGGGATATTTTTACAACAAAATTGTGTTAATAAAAGTTGTTCAGAATCGTTCAAATGAGCTAAATCCAAAATTTCATTACAAACAAAAAATATTGAAAATTTTTTTCTAAAAAATTTACTTTGGACTTAAAAAAATAAAATTTTCAATATTTTTTGATTGTTATGAAATTTTGGATTTA